>JAQFVV010012653.1:325523-428950 GCA_028023455.1 Epiperipatus broadwayi
CTTGGGCATGAGTGGATTTAGGGTACTTTTGCTTAGATTCTAAACCTTATTAAATGAACATACAATTCTGACTGGTACAATATATATATATATAAGACATATTTTGTGGGTTCATCTGTGTTAAAAAAATTTAAATATTGATGTGTTTCATCTTGATCACACAAGTCATCTACTGGGTTATATCCAACCCATGAAAATATTCGTATCAACACACACACACACACACACATATATATATATATAATATATATAATGTTAAGTAATGTCAATTCTTATATTTTTTGTGTATATATATATATTTATTACCTTATAATCTTTTTGTAATATTATAATATTGTTTAATTTATAAATAAATTTGTTAACTGTTTTTGAAACTTATATTCTAGTCGAGTTGTGATTTATCTACGTGTTGCTGATTTGATTTTTTATTCTACATGTATGATCCATTGAAATTAATAATTTGAAATATTATTTCATTTGGCACATGATTCCTAAAGATTACTTAGATATTATTTCTATTATATTTGATTGATTAACAAAGTATATTATTATTATTATTATCATAGAATATATGATCATTGGTAATTATTTTCAAGCTGATACAACAGCAATGGAAGACATACTTGATATTGCCACAATATTCAAATACATTATATTTTTAAGAATGCCACATTAAACAAAGAGAGATTATAGAATGTTTGCTTAAAATTTTATTATATTATTCATGTATTATTGCTAAATTTTAAACATGAAATAGATTTAATGTTGAGAGTCATTAAGTTATTTTAATTGCTTATTGTTGTTATTATTTTGTAAGAGTAGTTAGATATCATGTAAAATCCTTCATTATGTTTAACTACAGGGTGTTAATTAATTTATACATTTTGTTATTACTTTGTTAGAAATGAACATGAGATTATTATTTTTGGTGAATAGAAAATTTTCTATTGAAAGATGATAAGGAAGAAATTATTAAATTAATGTTAAATGTACAATTAGTATTTTTATTACAGGAATATTAAATAATTTATTGTTCTTTCTGTAATAAGTTTATAAATCAAATTTTAGGATTATTATATGTATGTAAAGGCATGAGGGTATTAGATGGTAGTTTTGTTATGTGAATTTGGTGGGATAATATTCTTATGCCATTCAGAAGGTATTTTTAAGCATGCATTTTCAATGCTACAGACAGTGTACTGTACTGAATATCTTACATTAAACGTTTTATAAACATATTTGTTAATTTTGATAGAACCATATATTATTTATAATAATGAGCTAGTCATAATTTAAGTTTATTAGTAAAGTGAATGAGTTAAGTACACTAGATGGAACCCTAATTATTTATTATGAACCTAAATGTTATAATATTTTAAGTTAATAAGGTTTCTTATCTTTAATTATTAAAAAAATTTGTCTTGTATGTTAGAAGTCTTAATGTTAATTGTCCTGATAGGCATTGTTAATGTAACTTAATTGTAATTTAATACTATTATATCCTAGTTAGCCAGATTCTTTAGTTCAGAGTTTCTCTTTTGGTAATGGTACAATATATATATATATATAATAAAAATAATAAATTTAATGATAATAAACTATTATAAACAATCCTTAAATCCACAGAAGTACTTTCGTTAATTTCTTAAACCTGCCTCAACTGCCATTAAATTAAAAAAAAAACAGAGCAGAAGCAAACGTCATCAATTCAAATCCCACGAATCTCGTATTTTAATGTTAGCACCTTGTCTATTTATTAAATGTATTTTATTCCTATTTATAAAAATTACCTCCTTAATTTTTTTTTTTTTTTATGGTTTCTCTCTTCATGAAGAATTTTCACATTTTCAAAATCAAATCTAAATTTATATTTACATGTTTTTCATGATCAAAGAAAACTGATGGAGACATTAAATCACCATTATTTTTACTTTTTACACACTTATATAACAATTCATGCTCCCTCAATTTCTTCTCAATACTGCACCTAGATTCATCTATATTATACAATCACAAAAAATTTGATATATGACATTACTTTTCTGCTTGACAGGTATGACATATTTTTTATTGACTAATTTATTAATATTGTTTGGGACATAGAATGAAACATTAAACACATTCTTATATATATCTTAAAACATTTCACTTGAGTATTTGCAATATATGGATTAGATATCCATTTTTTACTATCAATCTTCAAAGCTTTAAACTATTATAACTCTTTTTAAATTGACATAAAATATTGTTAATTTGTTCCATCTTATAACCAACTTCAAGCTATTGCTTGGAAAATATCTCATTTTTTTAAATTTATCTTACTAGTAACAACATAATTTTTCATTATGAAATAAAAAAGATTTAAAACTTGCCATCTTATGCATAATTGGTACTTTTGAATTACAATTTATATATTTCCTTTTGTGCAATGGTTTTATTATTAATTTATAACTTAACATACAATTATATCTTGTAATAATTAAATCCAAATATTTAATACTTTTGTTCTGTTTCTTTTCAATAGTCCATTCAAGCCATTCAAATTATTTAACTCTTCTACAAACAAATTTATAGTATTGGTATTTCTGCAAATAAAAACATCATCCACATACCTTTTGTAAATTTTAGTATCTTTAAAAGAACATATATTTAAAATACTACTCTCATATGCAGACAAAACAAAATTGCAAACTTCATGCAACAATAGGCAGACCCATAAGCCAACCTTAAGACATTTTATAATGTCCACTTTCAAAAGAAGCAACAATGTTATCATCAAAAAATTTTAACGAATCAATAATAAATTTTATCACATATTTACAAACATTTTTACTTTTTAATGCATGTTCAATAATTTTTTGGAATCCACTCTATTAATATAACCATGCACACATTTCTGTTACATCTAATAAAGCAATAACATCATCCTCATTAATCATTATATTTTTAATTCCATCTACAAAGCCAAAAGATGAAGCAAATGTATTTTTCTCAAATCCTAAAAACTCTTGTAAGAGCTTACCAATATATGGAAGTCAAATCATAATTTTGAAATCAATCATAATTTGCAAAGAAGTACCTTCTTCAGATAGCTTTATGTTTGCAAAAAATACTAAAACATACAGTGCAGGAGGCTATATCTTATAGTACAACTTAAGGTTTTATTTTTAGTATTAATTAAAATACTGTTAATAAACTTTATTCTCTGACCATCCATATTATATTCTTCAATCAAAAAGAAACCTTATCTATTTGCATTTTAACTTTCTCAATATATTGACATTCCATTACTATAAATATCCACAGCCTTTATCTTATTTCAAAGTAATTATGTTATCATTCTTCTGCCTCTGTTTAAATCTCGAAATGGTCAATTCTCATGACTTTTCATATGGAATCACATTAAATTTATGACAATTAATTTTCTTTATAATTTCATCACTAATATGACTATTACTAGGAATCGTTTCAAATGAATTTTGAACAACTGCAATTAATTCCAAATTATAATCATCTCAAGTATCACTGACATATTTGAGTATTTAGCCCCATGACTTAAAACATATTTCTGAATCAAATGTTTCTTATTATTTGACAAATTAAAAAATTCATGTCATTATAAGTCTGTGCATATCACTTATTAAATAAAAAATTAATTTTCTTCTCAAATTTATTATACAATCTAAGTTCAAATAATTTAAATCCATTCCCATAAACAATTTTATATTTTTCCCAAGCACACGATTCATTTAAAATTATTGAATGTTCAGTTGCGTTCAAACACTTACAAATTCAAAAAGTTCTATTTTACATTTTTTGACTATATTATTTAAAATTATTGATTTCAATTTATCCATCCATCTCAGTACTAAATTTGTCCAGCTATTCAATTGTACGTTATAGCAATAGCAATTCGGGAATACATGAAAAATTTTACAATCCTTAAAAAAATGAAGTTTGCATTTAAGCTTAATAACTTTTTCACATTGATTCCAACACTCCTTAATGATCCTTTATTTCTTAATATCACTAAAATCTATTATATTAAAAATAAGTAATACAAATAAAATACCCATTAATCAAAAAAGCTATTGTAATAACAATAAAATAATAAATATAATGATAATAAACTATTATATACAGTTTTGCAATCTGCAAAAGTACTTTCAGTTAATTTCTTAACCTGCCTCAACTACCATTAAATTAAAAAAAACAACAACACAGAAGCAAATGCCATCAACTCAAATCCCATGAATCCCAAATTTTAATGTTAACATCATTTTATTCCTATTTATTAAAATTGCCTCCTTAATTTTTTTTATTATGGTTTCTCTTTTCATGAATAATCTTAACACTTTCAATATCAAACTTAAATTTATATTTACATGTCCTTTCATGATCCAAGAAAACTGAAACAGTCATTAAATCATTATTATTTTTACTTTCACATGCTTATATAACAATTCATCCTCTTTAAAATTAATTAATTAATATTTTTTCAATACTGCATCTTGATTTTTCTATATGTGATAACATATATCCACAAAACATATGATACACAATGTTATTTTTCTGCTTGACAGATATGTCATATTTAGAATTATTCACTAATTTATTAACATTATTTGTAACACAAAATGAAACATTAAACACATTCTTGTATATATTCTTAAAAAATTTCACTTAAGCATTTGAAATATATGAAATAGATACCCATTTTCAACTTCTTTAAACCATTATAACTCTTTAAATTGATATAAAATATTGTTAATCTGTTCCATCTTATAACCAAATTCAAACAATTCCTTGGAAAATATTTCAATATTTTTTAATTTATCACATTGATAATGACATGATTTTTCATTACAAAATAAAAACGATCTAAAACTTGTTATTCTTATGTATCATGAAGGGACATGTAATTATAAATTTAAGTTTGATATTGAAAGTGTTAAGATTTTTTATGAAGAATGAAACCATAATAAAAAAAAAAATTAAGGAGGCAATTTTAATAAATAGGAATAAAATGAATATAATTAATAGACAAGCTGCTAACATTAAAATTAGGGATTTATGAGATTTGTGAGGTGATGTTTGTTTCCATTTTGTTTTTTGAATTTAACAGCAGTTGAGGCAGGTTAAGGAATTAACTGAAAGTACTTCTGTGGATTGAAAAATTGTATATAATAGTTTATTACCATTATATTTATTATTTTTATTGTTATTACACTAGTTTTTTTAATTAATGGATATTTTATTTGTATCATATATATATATAAAGTAGTTTTTTGGTTAAACCATTTTGTTTCCCAAAGTTTTGATGAAGTAGCATCCACCATTGTCAAGGTTAACTTTTCAAAGAAAAGCCATTAAATATCAAATAGTGATGAGATTGAGTATGAGATAAAGAATGAGATTGAGTGTGAAATAGTTGAACATTCAGAATATGTGAATTAACAAAATGTTTATTTTCTTTAATTTCACCATTAATTGTTTTCAAATTTATATTAGAAGAGATAAAATACATTGTCTCCATAAGTCTAGAATATTTTGTACTTCATTAACTATTTAAATCAGTTGGTTATTTTAATATCAGCTTTATTTAAAACAGTTGATCTTTTTTATATTAAGAAAAACAACTGGTTTAAATAGAGCTGATGAAGCACAATGTATTCCAGACTTATGGAGGCAATTTATTTTGTCTCTTTCTTCTAATGTAAATTTGAAAACAATTGATGGTGAAACCAAAGAAAATAAACATTTTGTCAATTCAACATATTCTGCATGCCAACTACTTCAGGTTCAATCTCATTCTTCACCTCACCCTCAATCTCGTTAACCTTGACAATGGTGGTTGCTGTTTTTTTGAAACATTGTAAAATAAGTAAAAACATCACACAGTTTAATCCAAAACTACTTTTACATCATATAACCATGAATTCATTAAATATATATATATATATAAAGAATGTTTAATTATTGTATTACTACCTTTTATAATTGGATTGTCTTTACTAACTATAGCAGGTTATATTTATGATTTTTAAATAAAGTTTTATATTTTGTATAATTAAAGACAGTCCATAAAATCTTAAGTGAATTCACTCTAAAAAATTTACATTGCAATGTGCACATTTGAATTTTAATAAAACTAATATATGCAATTATATTTAGTCTTATGCAGGATCTGGAGTAATATAATAATAGAGATAAATTTTATTTTATATTAAATGCTTTTATTTACAAAGCATTAAAATCAAAAAAATTAATTGTTTCTTCAATCACAATTTGAGTTTTTAGATTTAACTTAAAATAAAAGCATGGGGGGGGGATTAATTACATTAATCCCCTTTTTTCATAACGAGGGATTGACTTAAGCTAAAGTCAAATCTAAAAGCCCCAATTGTTTCTTTTGTTTTTCAGTACACAGTAAATAAAAGTATTTAATAAAAAAAAAATTATCTCTATTATTTTTTATTTTTTAGTCTTTAGATATTTTGCAATCACTTTTTTGTTAAAAAATTCAACTCTATATTAATTCAATTTTGCAAAATGATCCATCAAATCTTTTAAAAGGGTATTTATAATTATTAGAAAAGTTGTTCATAGGCATATTTAAAAATTCTAAAAAATTAGAATGCCAAAAATGTGAATATTGTTTTAACTTGATATTTGTGCCTTTTATTTAATATGTACTAATTAATTTTTCAGTCTATGTATTTCTTTTTGCCAATGCTTTCTTATTTCAAACCTTTTTCCAGTCAATTTTAAGCATCCTAATTGTTTAGATCTGCTTCCAATGCTCTCATTTGAGCCATGTATTGGTGAGCATATGATAGTTGGTCATGTTTGCTTATTTGTTTTCAGTTCTCCCATTTTGGTCTTATATTGGCAAACAGCTGCCAGTAGATTTTTGCACTATTGTGGTATCTCCTCAAGTGAACACAAATGTTTCTTTTTTAGTCTACTATGATTTTTTTTTCATGCCACAGATGTTCCTTTCCTGGTATTTCTGCATATTTTTTTGCAACTATCTTTTCTTTTGTGAGCCATTTTCATCTTGCATTGCACATAATTTATCTATATCTATCAAAGTTGAAGAAAATCCCTCATATAAAATGGCTCAAACCTATAAATAATTTTTTTATTTTAAAAACTTCATTTCATATTTAATATTGTAGCTGTTGCAAATGACTATATATTCAAAAGCATTATTTATACGATATTGTCAATGTTTGTAATTGAATGATTTTTTTTTCATTTTAAATGAAACTAATTCCCTCATTGCTTCTGTAAAGTGATTTTTTTTTTCATTTCTAAGCTCCAAAAAATCTGCCATTCAAATTAACTCCAATGATCTTAATATATTTGGAATTTAATCCCTTGTTATAAAAACTATGTATTGACTTAATTAATTTTTTGATCTCTTGCATATCTTTCTGAAAAACATATTAAAATTTTTTGAACATCTTTTAAATTTGATATCAATATATTTGAAATTTCTGACAATTAATTACCCTAACTAAAATATTTTATTGTCAAATTGCATGCTGATGCTTTTTAAAAAAGTTTCAAATTTGAACCAATTTTATTTTCTCTAAATATGTTAAATGTTGATTTTAAAACTTAATTTTAACTTCAATCAAATCCTTTAATTAAAAGAAAGTATGGAACTATATGTATACATGACCCTCTTGTGTGCCTTTCTTAAAACATTGAAGTTTTAAAAATGACTTTGAAATTTGATATCAAAATAATGCCATCCAGTGGTTATATTTAAAAAAGTAGTACACTTATCTAATATATTTTTTATATGTTGCTCTGTTAAGTATTTCTTTCTATTGTATCAAATTTGAAACAATTTTATTAAATTTAATCTATTAAATCTCAATTTTAAAATTGTATTCTAGCTTAAATGATAAAAGTGATTACAATAGTTTACAAATAAACATAGAATGTAACTTAAATAAAAGCATTTAAAAACTACAGAAATTTATCCATAGCAATATGTAATAATAGTTTATAGTAATAATTGTATGTGTATATTATGAATTGTGGAGTGTGAATGTTCAATAAATGCAAGGTGGCTAAACTCGCATAAGTATGGACAGTATTAATTATTTGTGCATATGAGCAACCAAAAGCTAAATCTGCACAATAGAGATTTTGTGTAATTTCTAAGAGTACTATTAATGTATTACTTTTTCTCTACCTAAATATATTTATTTGTCTAGAGTTAATAAACCTTTTGTTAAGTTTTATTTGTGTCTAATGTTTTTTTATTTAGTTATCAATGCTAACTGACTAGTGTTGTGAATAATATCCCCAGGAATATAGCAATAATGCTAATGTATATACATATAATATACTCTTAATCTTTTCATTCTACTATTATATGCAATAAGAATTTGTAACAAAGTGTTAGAACATTTTGATATTGCTGGTCTAACTAGTAAATTCTATAATTATTTATTTAAATTAACAAAACATTATTTTTAAAAACAGACAACATAAATGTTTGACCCCCCCCATTTCTGCTGCTTAAAACAACATTCAACTATAAGTACAGACGATTTGTTTTTCCTAACTTTTGATTTTATTTTGTGCCCATTTATTATTATAATTATTTTTAAAAACACTATTTCACAAAACAGTTCCAAAACGCTTTTAAAATTAATAAATTATATTAGAAAACAGCATAAAAAAAAGAAAACAAATACAAACACAAATCGGAATTCAGACGAAAATAGAATTGAGAAGAAGATGAAAATAAAAAAGAAAAGGATAGTGAACTTAGAATTTGGAAAAATCCTTCTATAATATTATAATATTTGATATTCCCTCGAGAAGAATTCCAAAGATAATATTGTTTATTTTTATTAACAATAAACAGAAATTATCTCTTTAATTCAGTTTTATTTTTAATATATTATTTCCTGAATGAAAGACCTTTGAAAAAGCGTTAAAGTGCTAGAATTAAATTTCCACACATATATATATAACAAAATAAATAAAGATCTATAAAACAAAAAATAGTTCAAAAGACAGTGGTAAAAATAAAATATTTAATAATAAATTAACATTTACTTTAAATTCATGTCAATAAGGATTGAAAATTAAATATCTTAAGAAGTGACCGCTGAATATCAGGTATTGAGCCAAAGATTTCTCTAAGATTAGGGTAGGATAATCCAGGAAGATGAAGAAAATATGAATTTAAATGCTCATGTACTTTATTCATATATTGAGATAGATTTGTTTTTATTTTAATCACTTGAGCTGTGACTAAGTATTGTTCATCTTCACTTATTGTCATCAATAAATTATGCTCAGGTATAAAATAATTTTTTAAGACTTTTTTTTGAAGAGCCTCATGAAGATTTGTAATCAGTAAGTCTAATGCGTTCTCCAAGTAACTTTCTTCCTGCCAAAATTCTTGAGAACATTGTTCAAAAATCCACAGAGTTACAGTTTTAATATGATAACTTGCTAAAATCTTTAAAGAATTGAGCTCTAAATAAAACAACATTTTAAATAGATAAAACACAATACTTTGTTTAATATTAAAACTTTTAAACAACAATAGTTCTGCCCTTGAAAATGATAATCTTCCTTCTAAATCTACATTTCCTTTGAAAGATGCTTTTAAAACCACATGATATCCATTCTGAACAACAGAAGTCACTATATCACTTTCGGGCCAAAATCTTTTTCTTGTAATCCATTCAGCTGATCCAACTGGCCAACCATCAAATTTTAAACACGGCACAATTTCAAACATTTCAAATCGAGCGTCTTTTCTTTTTCTCATCATTTCAGAAAATATATCTTTACTTAGAGTTGTATCCAATTGGTCTGAATGTATCATCAACTTTACAATAGTTCGGAGACAGTTTTTCAGTAAAACAAGCGTTAAAAGAAACTCTTGCAGTCTATTATTTGCACTGAGTGCAGCGTAGGTTAAACATTGACTTTTTTTCTGAAATTCAGTCAGAAAATATAAAAGTGACTGCGCTGTATTGATTTCATTTGCTTTTTCAAATAACGAAAAAGAAAGAGACCGATCTTCGAAAGAAGTTTTGTTTATCACGTGATATAAGGTTTTAATTAACTTTTCAGTAGCAGCGGAAAGAGAATCATTGAACATTTTAATGAAACTGTGTGGGATATTCTGAGTCTTTATCGGGTTAAAATTTAATTTTTCCGATGAATATTCTTCAAAAAATAGTTGGTTTTCATTCCAGTGTGTTACAAAAGTAAATATAAATACATTTAAAAATTTTGATAAAGGCATTATTATATTAACGACCCGGTCATAGTTATAACGATGTTTTAGTTTATCAAACAATTCATTAAAAAATAATTCTACAAAGTTTTCATTTAATAACGTTAAGCCGTTGCGTGCCGTTAGGTTATGGCATGTATTGCCAAGATTAGAAAACTGATCGGATTCTCTTAATAGCATTAAAAATCCTGAACGAAGATCTTTGGTTTGACGTACATGTTGATAAATATTGTCAATTGTATCAATAAATTCTGTAATTGGTTTGTTAACAGTATCTATTGATCGATAGATTTGAATAGTAAAGCAAGCACTTCTACCATTTTGAGATAGGATAGACGGTAAAAAAATCTCGGTTGTGGATGAATAATTTGTAGACTGTTTTTTTGTGATTCTAAATTTTAACCGTTCCTTTATTTTTTTAATACATAAATATTGTTTTTCATTAATAAGCTGCACAATTGTACCTAAACGTGTCGCCTTTTCGCTCAACGGAGGAGTGATTTGTATTAGAACATGGGCAGGAACATCCGGGAGAGAGTGCAATTGTAAACATTCAATATCATATTTGGAATTAAGATCTAAAGCTTTATTTAATAACAGTGCAATATCAAAATCGGACTTACTAGTTCCTAAAGCTATAAAACCATCGGCCCAACTTCCGTGACACTCAAAGTTTTCTTCGTCAAAAAAAACATTGATGCGACTTAATACATAAGATTTCCATTTAAAAAATTTTTCAAAGTCGTTAAATATTTTGAGTTTTATTTCTTTACTTATCATTAAAAAAGTAAAACACTTTATTATGTATTCAAATTAATTCCAATTGACTAACAAATGAATTGGAGCTATTTTTCCTATAAAAGCTCGTAATTTCTAAGTAAACATTTATAGATCCTGCTTAACGAAGTAGGTGTCGAGTGACAATAAAAAAGCGGATAACCAGGAAATAGATAAATATATGCACATATTCGCTTTGACAGGTTTATATACCTGTATCTACATACACACACTCGTTCTTAATAAATATTAACAAATGATAGTTCAAAATTTATTTAGTATAGGGATTATGTCATCATATGACTAAATATTAAATATTTGATAATAACCAACTTTAGAAAAATTAATAACAAAATTATTTTAAGCTTCCGAAAAATATTTTATTCAAAAGAACGAAAACTTTTTTATTTTAATATACTAGTTATTAATATCAACATCATTAAAATATACAGCTATAAAAGGTACTAGAATAAATTGTGTCAAGGTTGCTGCAACATAATTAAGTTGTATGATATTTTATGTAGTCATTATCTAAAAAACTATCTGTAAGCCAAAAAAATATCATTATATAATATTAAGATTTCTTCAAAAGAGGTAAACTGTACATTATTTTTTTTTTATTTGACAAATAGTATTTGGTGAACAGCTGTTAAAGTAATAAGGTTTTAAAATGATTTATAGGGATTGTTGGAACAATCCTGTCTAAAGCATACTACTAGGATTAATTCAGCAAATTTTTCTATAGGATAAGACCATTGTCATTAAGAATGAAGTATCACGTCGTCGGACATTAAAACTTCAACATTTTTGTCGAGGGCATAGAGATCTTACCAAATTATTTTTTATTCCTAGCCCATATATTAATGACTAACTTTCTACGCAAAAATTATATTTTTCAAAGACTTGAAATCTTCTGCTCAGTCAGAATATTGCACTTCAAATTAAATTGTGATAGTCTTTAAGATACAGAGGTGTGTTTCCTTGACTCAAATAATAACATTATCCTACTATACTCAGACTATATCTTAGAATAAAATTAAAAATTAATTAGAAAGTAATCACATCTTCAAAGGTAAAAACATTATATTAAAATTGCAGAGGGTGATTTTTTTTATTATTATAAATTTTAGAATTTTAATAAAAAAAATGCAGATTTTATGTGTTGTTCACTTTTAATTGTTTATTTTTAATTTTAAAATATTTATAAAGTTTGTAATAACAGAAGTTTGATATATATAACTTTCTTGTATAGTAACATAGAGACATGTAAGCACAGTACAATTCGTATTCCAAATGTGATTACTCAATTTAATCCATATTAAAAAAACCCACTTTCTGATGTTCTAATAAAGATGTAAGATTTTTCTTTCAGAATCCAGATCGAAGCCAATTTAAATAATTATTCAATCTTATTTAGTTAATAGGTATCATAGATAGAGAATAAAGTTAAAACGAAGAACTACTCACGCTGTTAATCCCTCTAACTTAACAATCTGAAAGCCCAATGATTAATGCATTATCTTTTACTATTATTTTATGAGAAGTTTTTAAAAGAGGTCTTTTTTCTGCGTGAACTATATATATGTAGGATATTTCAAATTTATATAAATTTTATATTATAAGTTGGAGATTAGAATTCTAATCTTTTTCATATGTATTGTAATGGAATAAATGGAAACAGCGGACAACACATCGTTACGTACTCAAATTAAAGCATCAATTTATCACATAAATAAAATTAAATGAAACAAAAGAAAAACTCCTTTGATCAGTTCTTAAAATTGAGATAACAAAATTAACAGTGCATAATGCCCAACAGACAGAGACTCTGCTAAATCTAGTCAAATTCAAAATACATAAAATGTAAAAAGAAATATTGAAGTGAATCAAATAAAGAATATATTATATATGCGCTGGTTTTAAATCCCTAATCCATACCAATACAATTTAAAATAATAGAATAATAAAAATGCCAGCTTTTGTGGAAATACTATAAATTAAAAGGTAAAGAATTTAAATATATTAATTAGAGAAAACGGATGTGGAATAATAATGTTTAAACTATATGCTAGTTAAAATTCATTTATCTATATCTCTTTGAATACAAATTATGATTATTGCCCTTTACATTATTGAAGTAAATGAAATTCAGACCTTCTAATTTAATAAAATGATGACAATTTATTTATACCAAATAATAATAATGAGCAATTACTTTTTCATGAATATACACTTTAATGCAATTTTTATATAATTCCTCTTTTGTTTTTCTAACAATTTTGACTGTCCTGCAGTCTTCATCAGAGAGTAGTAACAGCTTTCCTTCAAATAGAAGAAGAAAATTAACGATTTTTATCCATTTCTTAAATATCTTCATCTCTACTATTTTTAGTTCTTCATCACTTAAATTACATATTTTATTTTCATTCTTTACATGTCCTTCTTTATCTTCTTTATCTTCCTTCTCCTTCATCAAGTTTTCCATTTTTCTTTTATGTCTCATCTTTGTATTTTCATTTATAATGTTCTTGTTTTTGCATAATTTTCTAAACAATTTTTCCTTCTTATTTATCTTTGTAACTAGTATTACTTCTATTTCATCAATATAATTATATATCTTCTTCTTCATTTTATATCCATTTTTAGTACACTCCTTTAAAATTTTATTTTTCATATTATTTATAATATTTTTTTTATTGTTCATTATCTTCCTCAATTTTTTTGTCTTTATAAAATTTGATATTACATTATATCTTATACAATCCTTCATAAATTTAATATTATTATTAATATTGTTTAATTTTAAATATTAATTTCCAGCTTTCATTTATAATTTTTGATGTTTCATATCCTTCCAATTTTTTAATGTACTATATAAACATCTTTATATTGGCTATATTTTCCATTATTACACATCCAAATATTACTCTTTAATTTTCTTAACCCTTCATGTCTTTTCTTCTTCCTAGAAGTGTTATTATTTTTATATCTTCTTTAATTTTTTTGCATTTTCTTCACATATTCGTATTGTAACAGTCAGAATCATCTATCTCACTAATACACTGCAAAATTCAAACCCCCCCCACAAAACTGAACATTCTAGGAGGGGTTGCCATCTAGATATACTAAGTTCGAATCTAAAGTCTAAATTTCACAGTGCCACCTACATGATAACGCATCTGATGCTACTACTAGTATAACCTTTTACCAGTGCCTGGTGGTCAGAGAGAAACAAAAGACTATACTACGATAAGTTTAGGTTGCTAATTAATGTCTATGGATGTACAAAAGAAATGTAGAAAATAGATATATAGACTGAGACAGTGATAGGAATCAACAAAATAAAAGATCAAAATTAGTTTTAAATGATTTCAAAGATTTATTTATATAGAAATATATATATATATAACGCCACTGTCTGCTTATATGAGACAGGGACGCTTATTAAATAATTGTTGGCATTCCATTCCATTACATTACAAAAAGGTTTTAAAGCAAAATTATATATTCTATCCCTCAGGCTAATAGTATTATGATGATGTGCTTAAAGAAATGGGAACACGTGCGAGGTGCTTTGAGTAATTATAAAAGTTTAATAAAATATTTGATATTACGGGTTATATAATATTTATTGATTTAGAGAATAGCATGAACAAAAGCTTACTAAGCAATAAAGTGGGGATGTGATCAAGGCATTTATTTTATAATTATAACTAAAGTTACATTGGGAGGTCGGTATTGCTAATAATGAATTTATTAAAGGATGGAGGTTGTGATACATTTAAATCACGGATGCTTTGTAAAATTAAATATATAAATAAAACAATAGTGAATATTTGAAGTGACTATGGAGGGCATCTCACTGCTGACCTGTAGCTGAAACTTAGCGACTGGGTGATGACTGCATCTAATTCCCAGGTGTACATTTGAGTACACACTCTGCCTGGGAACCGCAGGAAATGAAAAGGGAATGGACTTGGCCGTTCAAAATCCTTGGAAAGAAAACAAAGCGGTCTCAACAACCAATTCGTTTACCAGCAATACTAGACTAATATACATAAAACATACAAATGGGGTTTACTTGAATTAAGAAAATGCTCAATCAAATTCCCAGAAATTCATTTAAAAGGGTCCGCACATTCTCGATGTCAATGACGAACTTAGAAATTAAAGTAAAATACAGTATTTAAAAATAAGAAAATGCATGCTTGTGGTTTGAAAAGTATAGATTTATTTATGCAATCATGCATTTGTGGCGCATTTTAATCATTGACCTCACACATACTCTCATATTAGGTTAAAATCAATAAAATGTAGATTTTAAACTATTTGATTATTATATATATTAAAGAAGATTAGAATAGCCCTCAAAGGAGTGATTTGCAAGATACTAAAATTGGAAATTATTTATAAATTTAAGATATGCCTTAATATCGGCGTCTTACTTTCAACAAAGGGAATAATTCACTTGGTCAAAGACTATTCTGACACATTATCATAATAAAATAAAAGAAAGATTAATAAATAGAAAATATTAACCCAAGGATAGAGAGCAAAACTGTTGATTATATTAGAACACATTAAAGAATACATAATGAAGTTAAGTGAAATAAAAGAAACACAATTTAAAATAGCTATAGCATGTTAGTTAGGAATCACAAGAGCTCTTGGGTTAATTTAGGTTACCTCTGGAGAAGCATTTGCAGGTAGATTGATGGCCAGCAGGTTTTATACAATTCAGCAGAAAAATCTGGAATTGTTCATATTTTTGGCAGCAGCAGCAGTTTCAGGGTTCCTCATGTGATAGCTTTCGATCGTCTAGAGCAGCAGCTGGCCATTCCCAAAGGGAAATAGCTTTCTTGCCGTTCTACTCAGTCATGTCACAGTTAGCAATAGGTGTGGTAAACATGGTCAATTAATTTGGAGATGTAAACTCGGCTTCAAATTTAAGTTCGCAGGCATGTAGCTAAAATCTCAGGAAAATATATTTTGAAGAACATTTTACTAGAATATTTTCACTCGACACTTTTCATTAGCAAATCACTAGAATCATTTCATTAGCAAATAACTAGAATGGAGAACGAAAGAAAACCTTTCTGATTATAGTGGAATTGAACAATAGAACTGCCCTGGAGCATTACAAAAATATATTGGACTTTGCTTACTTATCAGCTGTAATTAAACCTATCCGAATGTCTAAAGGAATTCAACAAAATTTTAATTAATTTCTATTGTTAATTTCCTTGTCGACATTCGAATTACAAACTAGATTTAATTAAAATAACTTTTATTAATTGAAAGAAAACCTTAAGTGGACATCTGCTGTATTTTTAGATAATAATTAAAACTATTGTTTCTCATTGATTTTAACAGGAATATTTGGTATGACTTTTATTCAATTAAAAAAAAATTATTTTACTTTTAAATTGCAATATTTGAATCTATTTACTAAACGAATATGAATTTTATTTTAAATCAAAAAATACATTACGACTGTAATATATTTTTGTAAATAGATTCAAACAAAATAATTTTAATTAACAATTTATAATTTTGATATAAGTTTTAAAATGCATATCATAGAGTGTGCACAATTACGACTTATATAACCTACTTTTTAAATAAATCTAAATTATGTGAACATATACATAATCCATAATATTTTATTTATTTGGGAATGAGTTATACTTATATATATATATATATATATATATATAGGGAATGAGTTATACTTATATATATATATATATATAATACAAGTGTTGTACTCGTGGTTTAAAATTGGGCAGGATTTTCGGTATGTAAGCACATTGCAGACACACTATGATAGATTGGGGTTCAAACTAAGGTATGAGGGTAGGAAATAGGTGAGAAAAGGTGAAACAAAGATCTGCAAAGCAGACCTTACTGTTTTAGTATATATTATTTTTTTTTTATGAATCTCATATACACTTTAATGCAATTTTTATATAATTCCTTCTTTACTTTTCTAACAGTTTCAACTGTCCTGAAGTTTTCATCAGTGCATAATATTAGAAGAAAAGACATGAATGTTTATAGAAAATATTAAAAATTGGAAGGATATGAATATCAAGAATTATAAATAAAAAATAGAAATTAATATTAAAATTAAATATAATAATACTAAATTTATGAAGGATTGTATAAGATATAATACCAAATTTTACAAAGATGAAGAAATTGAGGAAAATGATGAAGAATAAAGAAAATATTACAAATTATATGGAAAATAAAATTTTAAAGGAATATATTAAAAATGGATATAAAATGGAGAAGATATATAATTATATTGATGAAATAAAAGTAATACTAGTTAGAAGGAAAAATAAATAGGAAGAAGAATTTTCTAGAAAATTTTGTAAAAAGGAGAATGATATTATAAATGAAAATATAAAGATGTGACATAAAAGGAAAATAGAAACCCTGATGAAGAAGAAGGAAGGTAAAGAAGGCTGTGTAAAGAATGAAAATAAAATATGTAATTTATGTGATATAGAACTAAAAGAAGAAAAGATGGCAGTACTTAAGAAAGGAATAAAAATTATTAATTTTTTTCTTCTGGTTGAAGGGCAACTGTTATTCTATTCTGATCAAGAATGGAGAACAGTCAAAACTGTTAGAAAAATAAAGGAGAAAATATATAAAAATTGCATTAAAGTGTATATGAGGAGATTTATAAAACGATAATATATATATGAATATATAAAAAAAATGCAAAAAAGTAAAAAAAAAGATATAAGAATAATGAGCAAGTAAAATTAAAGACATAATTATAATATAAAATTTAATGTGTAGTGGTCACATGTATGCTTCTACCTATGAATATTACTGAATAACATACTTATTTTAAAATCATAGGAAAATATATATTTACATTAATTTTGTTAAGCAAGTATGAAATTTACAAAGAAATCTGAACTTATTATGATTTGCTTACTATAAAGATATTAAGAAATATAAACAAGTTATTTGGATAAAACTTAATTAACGGTTATAATTTTAAATAATTATTATGATTTCCCCCTGAATGTGTATATATATAGTCATTAGTTTTTTAGCAAAAAAAAAACACTCACTAAGTAACTCTTCAAGTACCCATATAATAAAAGCTCAAAATAAAACTGAACAATCTGCAATAATGATGAAATACTTGATATACAAAATCCTATTGAACTTTAGATTTTAAATGAAATCCACATATAATTCATGAAAATATCCAATAGCTGTGGGGCAGCAATAATGCAGAAGTAATGTTTGAAATTTATTCCATTAGGTTATCAAATGTGATTTTATCACAAGAGCATTTTTAAACATGTTAATCCATTTTAAGTGATTATTGCATAAGGCATTATTCAGTTGTTTAAATCCCATTAGGGTATATGCATATGACATATCAAGTGGTAATAGATGTTAGTTTGCATGGGTGATTCATCTGGTTTCTGTTATCATAGCTTGTTTTTAAAAGTAATCATCATTCTATATATATATATATATATATTGTGACCTTCCTGATTGGCACCATGAAGGAATCATCATTCTATATATATATATATATATATTGTGACCTTCCTGATTGGCACCATGAAGGAATGTAGGAAGTTCACATTCTGCCAATAGTGATCAGTGGTACCTAATAAAAAAAAAGAATTGTGATATAATTTAATGTATAATTCGATTGAAAAGTTCTTAGGATGTTAGTTGGAGTGTACAAATCATTAAAATTTTGTTTTGATGTATATCTAATAGCGGGAGAGGGAAATGGATTGTATCAGGAGTTGTTGGTATGAAAACTATACTAGTGGGAATGAGTATTGTTTGTCTGTAAGCCCTAATGAGTGCTTATTCATTAATTTTCTAATCTATTGTTTATTGCCATTCCAAGATCTAACTTGTATATGTGGGTGCATGTCCATTCACATCATCCTACACTTCACACCTCATTCATATTTTTAATTATCACTCAAAATATCTATCTTGCAATAACATTATTTATTTTGCCATAGAAATTGGTAATAGCTCAGTCATTAATAAACATCTGCATTAATTGAAAGACAGATGCACCCCCCCCACACACCATCAGCTAGTATGATTTTTTTATTAATTATTTATTGCATAAAATCTTAAATTTAAAAATGTAAAGGTTATTTATTTCATTTATTATTAGTTAGCATTTGTAATTTAATATATATATATTTTCCAATATTCTATTCCTAACATTTTTTTTTTGCAAATAATAAATTATTGCATATTGTTGGCCTCATTATAACTAAAAAAAAAGAGACGTGGCTAAGTAGACAGAAGACTTCAGAAAAAGTTTTAGAGAGGGTGAAATACTTTTCTGAAGAAAAAACAGTAAAAATAAAATAGAGATAATTTATGTAATAAAACAAGTGAACCTAATATTTTCGTTAAATTCTGTACTATTCCCTTTACTTAATTAAACTTATCGACTAACAATTTGAATTTACTTTTATTCAAGATACATGGATATTATTATATAAAAAAAATTGCTAATATAATTTTGCTATAACTTACTTATAATAAATAATGTGGTACTGGAAGTAAGTAAATTAACAATATTAATAATAATTGGAAATGTTATGCTGGACTGTTAATGAAATATTTTATTGACTCTCATTTAATGTTTTCTATTTTTATTGTGTAAAATAAGGCTGAAACAGAGAAATGATTTATTCTAATACTTTACATTAACAGAATAGCTATGTATACTAAATTATCTTACCATTCACACCTATAAACAAGTGATAGATTGCATGACTTAATGATATTTGATAATTATTTATCAGAAATGTGCATAAGTATAAATAACCAAATAACTCTGATCTTAATCATTATTAAAGTTTAGTAAATGCTGGAAATTTAAGATGGAACAAAGTTAAAATAGTATGGATCATAAACATTTATTTGGATGATCTTGCTCAGCTGAGGAAAGTTAATGACAAATAAATTGATTCAAATATGTGCTAAAGCTGCTTATAATGTCCATTAGGAAGTCGTAAGAACATTGGAGATTATTGCTGTTTTGTCAAATTCATGTTTATTCTGCAGGAGTAATGTTTATATAATTTAATGCTTGATATTCATCCTATCATCATGAGCTACACGTGTGTGTTTCTGCTTTTAAAGTTTCAAGTATGAACTAAAAAAAATAAAAAGGGAACTTTTATTTTAATGATAGAGGGTTTGATATGCATTTCTTCCATTGCATATGATAGATAGATAGTATATAGATAGATAGATAGATAGATGTATTTATTTATTTTTTTTATGTTTATTTTGATATTAATTTGATTTATTATTATGTATTTGTGTACCCAATCTCCTCTAGACCATCTCGAGATTTTGGTATAAGTTATGCCAAGTCGGTAACATTTTCTTTTGCTGTATTATGTAAAAATATTATATATTCCCGTGCTCATATTATTGGTGCAAATTGAATGCTTTATCATTATTCATTAGTTGGTAATAATAAATAGATACATGAAAATATTTATGCCAGTATTGCCAAATGGTCAGGCTTACTTGTTAGTATTTACACTAATTTGAAATTCGATGTTCATAATTTTTCATAAATATTAGATTCATTTATAATTTAGTTAATGCTAATATAACACTTTATTGTCTGATGTGATTTCAAATATATTTCATACATGATCATCACGTGTGTGTTCGCTATCATAAGCTATTTTATAATAGTTAGATTTATGCTTCTTTGTTTTTCTATCGGTTTTGGCTAGTGCTATGCACTAAAGATTGTGAAAATTTAAGAGTTTGTCTGTTATGGATTTTTCCTATATAAAATGCCTAAGTTACCTTTTGAGTGGAGAGGTGATTGAAGGGATAATCATGCTATTCAGATTGAGTAACGCTCCTTTTACTTATTTACCTATTGAACCATGGGTGGTGGTATATTTCCTTATTTGATAGTATATGATGTGATAATTATATTGCTTAAAGTAAAGTGGTAAATGTCCCATTTATTTATGAGTAATTGGCTGGATTCTGCACCATTCATGTCAGAAAAGCTGGTAGTTACTATGTTGTAAACAAAGGCAAAACTCCCCATACAGTAGTGCCATCCTGTGCCAAACAGAGTAATCAATGGATGCCAGAAGGCTTGTGCATAAAATCCCTATCTAGTGCCTACTCATCCAATATCCCCAGACTAATTTCTGGCTTGTGGCCATTATCAATGAGGAGCCTTGGATCTGAGAGCACTGCATCTAGAACTTAGGATCTAATGCAACCCTCCAGCAGCCACCTTTTAACTCTACTTTACTACAAAACTATGAGAATGAAATTGAAAACATTGTTAATATCTTCAATCTAAGCTCAATAGCTTATATAGTCATATGGGTCTGAACTCAATTCAACACCCATACATTTTGGTGTCTTTGGCTTTTTTAAACAACCATAGCCACCACTATCCTATTAGGCAGGATTGGTGTTAAACCATTAAACATCACATGATCACCATCTCTATACTAACACATAATTTGTTGTAAACAAAGGCAAAACTCCCCTTACAGTAGTGCCACCCTGTCTGCCTAATAGGATAGTGGTGGCTATGGTTGTTTAAGAGCCAAAGACACCAAAATGTATGGGTGCTGAATTGAGTTCAGACCCATATGACTATATAAGCTATTGAGCTTAGATTGAAGATATTAACAATGTTTTCAATCTCATTCTCATAGTTTTGTAGTAAAGCAGAGTTAAAAGGTGGCTGCTGGAGGGTTGCATTAGATCCTAAGATCTAGGTGCAGTGCTCTCAGATCCAAGGCTCCTCACTGATGATGGCCACAAGCCAGAAACTAGTCTGGGGATATTGGATGAGTAGGCACTAGATAGGGATTTTATGCACAAGCCTTCTGGCATCCATTGACTACTCTGTTTGGCACAGGGTGACACTACTGTATGGGGAGTTTTGCCTTTGTTTACAACAAATTATGTGCTAGTATAGAGATGGTGATCATGTGATGTTTGATGGTTTAGTTACTATGTTGATGAATTAAGTTGATGTTTGGAGTTTTGTTAACCCTCACGTGCCGTATCCGAATATTTATTTGTTAGCATTTTGCTCTCCCTTTTCATTCCGCGTATTTATTGTCAGGTAGTATATGTTAGTTATTTCAGTTTAATGTTTTAGTGATTTCTGTAATACACTTGAAGTTGTATTTATAATTTAATGATTAGCTCATTGTATCATCCGTATTGTGAAGTTTATTCATTCTGCAAGTAAACCGATAGAAAATGTAGTCAATAAATGCGTTATGATTGTAAAGTTATAATTGCGCACACATTGGGAGATATAATAAACTTAGAGATGTGGAGGGAGACCATAGTTGGAATTGTAAGTTCTAAGTAGCTTGTCAAATCATATCACCCACATTATCATTATTTCAATTATTATTATTACTGGAAATTCACCCTCCCGGTATGAATGTAATATTGGATTACAAAATTTTACTTTATTTAATGCTAATTTTAATAAAATTATTACTTAATTTTATATAGTAAGTATAAATTTATAGGAATACAGAAATAATTTCAATGGCATTAGTTGATTATTTGATACCGTTTTCTTAGTTCATTGAGAGCACAGAATGAGAATAGATGATATAAACATTGGTATGTGAATATATAATTATTTTGTATTGTTAATAATTTAATAAATAGTTATAAATATTATTGAAATAACAGATAAGAGGAAGAGCCTCCAAATATTAAGTGTGTAGGATTTATGTAATTTAAATATTATTTAGTCAAGCTTGTAGTTAATGTGAAATTAATGTTAAATCATCATCGATGTGTTTGTAAAAGAATGTGTCTTGTAATAAATGTTTGTTAAAATAAGATTCCCTCTGAATTATTTTATCATATACGTTCGATGGACCACTTCCACACACACATATGTTCTACATAATCTAATTGTAATACTTATCAGTTTAATAGTATAGGGAATCTATCTATATAACACTGAATTAATTGATCTAAACATTGTATAATGCCAAGATATAGATTTTATCTTGTTTAAAATAGATAATGATGTGTGATAAAAATGGACCCGATCTCTATCATTGTTTACTCTTTATTTCATTGTAATAATTGTCAGTTTCACAATAGTTCCTCATTACTTAATTATCCTCTTATAATAGGATTGACTTATTATTCATCTAATAGAGTCCTGAGATTATTTCATCATTTAAATAAGCATTAGTATAGCTGTGCAATCTAAATTAAATATCAGTAGATTAATTATTGTTACAGTGATCCCCAAACATATTAGATGAGTGGCGTGATTGGTCTGACATGTACTTGGATGGTGGGAGAATTGAACATATCATGATTTTTGACTTAATCCACGAATTGCTTTCTTTTGATAATTTAAGTGCTTATAGTATAACTAAATAAACATTATATAATTATTGTTTATAAATGCTTCTTTCATTCCATTTGCATTCTAGATGACCACGAGACCCTACGACCCTCAACTGAGATAAGCAGTAGATTAATACTATAATAAGAGTCTTATCCATAATTAGAGATGCAACCTAAATTATTAATTTTATGCTATCTTGTATAGAATTGGTGCCTGGGCATTTATATGTGTATAAGGTGATATAGGTGTAGATTGAAGAGGTTACAATATATATATATATATGTGTGTGTGTGTTTGTGTGTGTGTGTGTGTAAACACAATGTAAGTTTAATAAAGGCTTTTTCAATATATGTATGTATACAACAAGAAGATTCCAATAGGTGGCATTGAGAATGTAATGACAAATAAATACAAAAGATCAAATCTAACATTTCTTAATAAATAATTCGTTCAGTCCTGCAGATAGATTAATATGATATTTTGAATCCTTAAAAAAATTATTAAATTTATGTAGCAGCATTTACATTATATTCTAGACATATATATATATATATTGTAACGGTTGGTGATTACATAGATGTTACGGTCCGAAAATACACTTGGATACATAAATCAACTTCAACAATCAGCTGGTTCGACCACAGTGTGTAATCAACTTACACCAAGTTTATATGTGCTGGTACACCTATCTTTCATATTCCAAAGTTGATAGTGCTAAATGTAATGGTCCAGTCCATCCAGGTATATAGGGGTAAGAGAGCAAGATCACATCTAACTACTGTTGGACCTGGGGTCTTCATGTAGGATGCTAGAGATAACATAATAAAGTACCTGACTATGCAAACTGTTAATCAACAACTAAAATACCTCATCCTATCTATTAGTAAGAAATAACCTTTACTTAACAATTTTCTCTCAGCTCATCAAACAATAATGTGTGTGTGCATGTGTAAAATATTGGTTAAAGGATTGAATGTAAATGCTGGACTAAATGTAAATGCTGGACTGAATGTAAATGCTGGGTTGAATGTAAATGCTGGATCAACAAAACTACAGAGACATTGTCAATTAACAAAACTTCATAATATTTATTTACAAAAAACAAAAAAACAAAATATATTCAAACATAAAACAAATTATCAATCACTGTAGAAAAGAAAATTAAAAAAAAACATATTTACAAGTGCAAATAAATTATTTGGATATATACCTCTGTATTTATATCTTTTATGTCTATGATGATTGTTAATTAAACAATTTAAAATTATTTACCCTTATTTCCCATGATAGACACCCATAATATAGACATTATATATCTAAAATAATGAAAGATTTATTAATTAAAAGTGATATTGCTAACTAAATTAAAAATTTAAATGCAACTCTAGATGCAGTATGCAGTTTTAAGTGTGGAAATTGATTAATCTAAAATAATCATTTTGCATATCTAGATATCATGTAAAAATATAATAACAAGACAACACATGATATGATAAAAAAGAAAATTATAAAGAATATTAATTTAAAAGCATTAATCATGTATTCATTATAAAGATCTCAAGTATACTATTAGTAAAACATATACTATAAATAGTCATGTCATGTTGTGGCATTGGTTATTTTAGTGACTTTAAAAGAGAAAAACTCTTACCATTTAAGTATTCTGTTTGAGCACTCAATTTCATATTCATAGATGAAAATCAAGTATTTTGGCAGAAAAATTACCTAAATTTTATTAAAAACAAAAAGAAAAAGACTTTTCAATATTCCCCCCTACTCTCTTGACCTTTCATATGTTGAATTATTATTAGTACTTCCCAAATATAAGACCGAGATAATAAAATAAATAAAAAATACAGATCTATACAAAAGAAAATAAAACATAATTTTACAATATTTCATGAATCGATATGATCAGGCACCATTTTTTTCTTCAGAGTCCTTCTTACATAAACAGTTCTTACAATAAGATGTGATATGTTGGACTATTACCATCATTTATGAGTGAATGTTGAATGTATAGAAAATTTTAAACTTTATTTAAACTTACCAAATACAAACAACTTGTTAGTAATAATACACAAATAGACAATACAGAAACAAGTTGTTTGTATTTGGAAAGTTTGAATAAAGTTTAAATTTTTTTATATATGAACATTCTCTCATAAATGATGGAAATAGTCCAACATATTACATCTTATAATATGCCATCATTACAAACCTTCAGAAAAATAGTTCTTACAATTTATGCATTTTTTATTATAGATGTTGAGAACTCCTGATTGATTTTGAATAGCACATTCTGAACTTATTTAAATTGGCAGTGGGTGGTTTTGTGTTACTCCTCATATAGATTTCCATCTTGTGTGGATCCAGCTTATCAAGAACTTAAATTGCAGACAGTTAATAATTAATTTTTACATGGCCATAGTGGATAAATGCTCCACCTGAAGACAATCAATTGTTCTAGTGAACGTATATCATACTTTAACTATATACACAGGTTTATATAAATATATATGTGGTTTGCATTTAGTAAAAATATATTTATACACAGAATACAGCTATTTACTGTTTGTAATATTAGCTATATAAACTTTTAAACTTTAAACTGAACAAACCATTCTAATTTCTTTTTCAGTTTCTTTTAAAAGAAATCATAATACTTTTTTTAAAATTTAAATCTATAAGTTGGTTTAACTTATCTGATTATTCAGCTAGAATAAAAATCTCCTATTCGCTTCCTTAACTCTTTTTTTGAATGGCAAATAAATAGAAAAACATTAACATTTGTTGAGATGCTGCTTTAAAAAATGCCCATTTTGTCATCTCTGGCCTTTAATTGTTCGAGCTTCTTTGAGAATGTGGCTGGGTTCTTTGTGGTATTGTCTCCAAGGCAGAAAGTACATCTGGTGCACCAGAAACTATATAAACAAAAAGTTGCTGCACGAGCTGCTGGTATTGAGCCTTTACTGAGTATCTCTAATAAGTTATCAAGTGTGGTGTTATTTTGTCTATATGTGTTAATCATAATTTCTCGGGTATATGTTAGGCCTATGCAGGTGTGAAATCGGTGCTGTTGTGTTTCTTCTTCCCTGTGGCACAGGGAACAAACAACATCAATTTTGTTGTAAAATCTGTGGTATATTTGCTGCTACATGGTCACTATTAAAAACTTGAAACAAAACATAACCTAAAAAAACAAATTATGACTTTTCTGTAACAAGAACAACTATTTTGTTGTTGTTTGTTTAACATACCCCTTTCTTTAATTATTCTTTCTGTTTGCTCTAAAGGTATATAGTTTTAAACCATGTATGTTCAACAATATAACTTTGGTTAACAACAAATTCATGTAATCTAATTCATACAATAAAGTATATTATTGAAACACAAAAAAAAATGTCCATTTTGTAGAAACAATTGCTTCAATAAAACTTTACTTTTCATATCAAATGCAGCATAATAAAGAACAATGATTTTTAATTCTTTTCCTTTTTATACTGGGGGTTATTTCCCTTGTTTAAACATAGCACTTGCCTATTGTTGCATTTTTAAAAATATTATTATTATCAATTCATTTTAAAAAATAAAGTAAATAACAAAATATTAATCTCTTTCTTACATTCAGTTATCTAGTACAATACTTGATTTTTTATTATTTTCTGTGATTGCTTTTTCATCGTTTACATCATTGTCTATATTTATTATAATCAACACAATACAATTATCAACACAAATATATAAATTTGTATGACTTTTTAGCAAGATTTATATTTTTTTATTACATACTAGAATTTTATTACTAATATATGTGTGTTATTTACTGTAAATTACACATCATTCCCAGTACTTAATATGTAGTTAATACACTGTTCTAGCAAAACTTATTATTTATTTGACCTTTCCATGCTTAAAGAAAAAACAATCCAATATTTCAGGTGGCTAAGGTTTGTTGTGGGTGCAATCTTAAGCTACCCTCACAATATATATATATATATTGTAATGGTACATAATATGTCATTACATTAATTTAAAATTAAAATAAAAAGTTCGTAAATAAAAATAAATTTTAAAAACTAAAAGCTAAAATTAAAAAAAAAAACTTGCACATATATATATAAATTGCACAGATGGAAAATTTAAATGTATTTTTTTTTAATGAAAAAAAAAGGTATTTGAACTTATTTTTCATATAAAAAAGTAAAGATCTAAAGATAAAATATTTTTATTAAAAAGTAACATAAGTGAAAATAGAAATAAATGTTAATTTCTATGTAATCTCAGTAAATGGAAATGATTGTTTAATTATTTAAATGAAAAGCAAACTAGCCCTTTGGGCTCTTAAATAATTAAAAAGTCAGATAGTAGATATAGATAAAAATTAAAGGATTGTTTTCCACTCTAAAGCAGGATGTCCAATAGAAGCAGTGACCAACACTTGGACCTTAATGAAAATTATTGGAACAGGAAAGCATTATTCAATGAATCTGGATGATTAAAATAAATAAAAAATTTTCATCAAAGTTAATTCCAGCTTGATTTTTGAGAAGGAGGGTGAAAAGATGCACTTTCACCCTCTTACTTATTTCAAATAAAGTGACTGTTGAATTATGAATGGAACTGTTGCAGACCTCGAATCATATGGGTACTGCAATAAAATAGTACCAGAATTGAACCAGCTAAGGCCATATCCAGAACAACAGATCGGTCTTCCATGAAAGTATGACTAATAAAGACTTCACAGGAATTGGCACTAGGAACTGGGAGCTCTTCTACTATAAGATATGAACTGTACAATTTTAAAAAGTATTTAAGAACTTTTGTCAAGATTTGACAAGCTTTTAATAATCAACTAAACCTAATTTTTAAAATAAACTTTTATCTGACTTTTAAGATTTCAAAATCAATTATTAATGTTTAATTTTATATATTTGAGTTGGCTAATTTAATCATTTCCATTTTTTTATTAATATTTATTAATGAAATTATTTGAATGCATTTAAATTTAAGTTGGGTGTAGATAGCTGCATAGATTCATTAACGTTTAGTTATTTTTGATTTTTTTAATTTTCATATGATTAAAATATATAGATATCAGTAAATATGACAGCTCATGCTGAGTGTCCAAAGGTATTTATTCGTATAACTTTTAAGTTATTGGTGTCAATGTGGCATCTTATGATGAGTGGCATTGGGTTTATTGTAAATTTCCCTCTGCAATTCCATCAATAACTTTATATTTTTGATCGTTTATGTCTATTCTGAATGGGTTTACTTTCAGGCTATTTGTTTCATGCTTAGGTTGATGCTAGTGGAGGGATATATGGGTGTTTATAGCAATGTATGTGAAGTGTGTTTAGCATACAGAGCAAAACCCAATTGAATGCATGACTCAAAGATGTAGTCATTGCATAGCAATGTATGCAGATGTATTTCCTGCACCATTGATCTCTTTTTTAGTTCTATGGCCAGGGACTATAAGTTGGCAGATAGGCTGCTCTCCCCCCATACACAGCATTTCTCTTTAATTATTTTATATACATAATTCCTTTGCCAGACAGACACACATTCCTGTACTGGCTGAGGATCATGTCATTCAAACAATATCGCACTGTCAGATGTACATTTCTGTCAGCATGGTTTTATGCTAGCACCTTCACATTGCATTGGTTGTGACTATATATCTGGAAGCAGGTGTTGGTTTAGCTGTGAAGTTTTAGTCTGTGATTAAACGATTGTTTTGAAAAGTTTGAGTAATCTATGTAGCAATCTATACTTAACATTATAAAACAAACTTTTATAAATTGTCCATCTGTGCGGACTTTCTTAATAATTTAAATTTAAAAAATAATAATCAACTTAAAATTAATATTAAAATCTAAACAAGATAAATTTTATTCCTCAATTTTAAATATTTATATATGTGTGTTAATAAATGTTTTTTGTGTGTTATTACTGGCAGTAGCTTATTTTATTTATTTTCTTAAAAAAATATTTTTTTTTTTTAGTATTAAAAATATATCTCTATGCCTCCATGAGATAGTGGCATGGGATAATGGTCATAATAAAATAAAATAATATAAAATTAGATATTCAGATGTATCTGCCTACTATATAAATTTTTCAGGTTCCAATATCCTGATGGCACCCTGTATGACAGATACAATAAGACTCTAACTTCCAATACTTCTGACCATTTAAATTGGCCACCCAACATGAATTGATACACTTTAACCATGAGTACCCTGAGAATTTCAAAAATAAATCATGCCAGTAATATTTTTCTGAAATGAGAATTTTTTTTTTTGTATTAACATAAAGTTATAGTTTGAATTTTGTGTAAAAAGTACTGCCAGTAAGAAAAATTGTGCATACATAAAAATAAATGTGAGGAATAAAAACATAATAGTTAATATAAATCTTTTTTTTTTAAAAAAAATTATTATTTAAAATCCAACCATTTAACTTGCCTAAGTAATAGTTAAAAGTAGGAGCAAAGAAACTTGGAAGGGAGGGGACAGAAATTTAGCTGTTGTAAGGAGTCAACAGTCAACAATTTTTTTTATGATTATATTTGTGTGTAATTACTAACCAAAGTTTTGTCTTTTTAAAAAAGTTTAGTATATAACTAATTTGTTTAATGAAATTACTATCATTAAGTAAATTGTTTTTTTTAATGTTTTTGTTTTTTGAGGAAGTTTACTGATATGTAATGGTATATAATATGCCATTACATTAATTTAAAATTAAAATAAAAAGTTTTTAAATAAAAATAAATTTTAAAAACTAAAAACTAAAATTAAAAAAAGCTTGTACGTATATATATATAAATTGCACAGATGGAAAACTTTAAAAGTATTTTTTTTTTTCAAATGAAAAAAAAAAGGTATTTGAACGTACTTTTTTTATAAAAAAAAAGTAAAGATCTAAAGATAAAACATTTTTATTAAAAAGTAACATAAATGAAAATAGAAATAAATGTTAATTTCTATGTAATCTCAGTAAAGGGAAATGATTGTTTAATTAATTAAATGAAAAGCAAACTAGCCCTTTGGGCTCTTATATAATTAAAATGTCAGATAGTAGATATAGATAAAAAATAAAGATTGTTTCCCACTCTGAAGCAGGATGTTCACTAGAAACAGCGACCAATGCTCAGACCTTAATGAAATTCATTGGAACAGGAAAGCATTATGCAATGAATACAGATGATTAAAATAAAAGGAAAAAATTTCCAATCAAAGTTAGTTCCAGCTTGATTTTTGAGGAGGAGGGTGAAAAGACGCACTTTCACACTCTTACTTATTTCAAATGAAGTGACTGTTGAATTATAAATGGTACTGTTGCAGGCCCCAAATCATATGGGTACTGCAATAAAATAGTACCAAGATTGAACCAACTAAGGCCATCTCCAGAACAATAGACTAGTCTTCTATGAAAGTATGACTAATAAAGACTTCGCTGAAATTGGCACCAGGTACCGGAAGCTCTTCTACTGTAAGATATGAACTGTACAATTTTAAAAAGTAATTAAGAACTTTGATCAAGATTTGACAAGCTTTTCATAATCAACTAAACTTAATTTTTAAAATGAAGTTTTATCTGACTCTTACGATTTCAAAATCAATTATTAATGTTTAATTTTATATATTTGAGTCTGCTAATTTAATCATTTCCATTTTTTTATTAATATTTATTGATTAAATTATTTGAATGTATTTAAATTTAAGTTGGGTGTAGATAGCTGCATAGATTCATTAACGTTTAGTTATTTTTTTTATTTTTTTGATTTTCATATGATTAAAATTTATAGATATTGGGAAATATGACACCTCATGCTGAGTGTCCAAATGTATTTATTTGTATATCTTTTAAGTTATTGGTATCAATGTGGCACCATGATGAGCACCATTGGGTTTATTGTAAATTTCCCTCAGTAATTCCATCAATAACTTTAAATTTTGATCATTTATGTCTATTCTAAATGGGTTTAATTTCAGGCTATTTGTTTCATGGTTAGGTCGATGGTGGTGGGGGATATATGGGTGTTTATATCAATGTAATGTGAAGTGTGTTTTGCATACAGGTGAAAACCCAATTGAATGCATGACCCAAACATGTAGTCAACACATTGCAATGGATGCAGATATATTTCCTGCACCATTGAGCCCTTTTTTAGCTCTATGGATAGGGACTATAAGTTGGCAGATAGACTGCTCTCCCCCATACATAGCATTTCTCTTTAATTATTTTATATACATAATTTCTTTGCCAGACAGACACACATTCCTGTACTGGATGAGGATCATGTTCTTCAAATAATATCATGCTGTCAGATGCACATTCCTATCAGCATGGTTTTATGCTAACATCTTCCTATTGCATTGGTTGCGACTATATATCTGGAATAGGTGTTGGTTTGGCTGAGAACTTTTAGTCTGAGATTGAATGATTGTTTTGAAAAGTTTGAGTAATCTATGTAGAAATCTATACTGAACATTATAAAACAAACTTTTATAAAATGTCCATCTGTGCGGACTTTCTTAATAATTTAAATTTAAAAAATAATAATCAACTTAAAATTAATATTAAAATCTAAGCAAGTTAAATTTTATTTCTCAATTTTAAATATTTATATATGTGCATTAATAAATGTTTTTTTGTGTTATTACTGGCAGTGACTTTTTTTAAAAAAATTGTTTTTTAGCATTAAAAATATATCTCTGCATCTCCATGAGCTAGTGGCATGGCTAACGGTCGTAATAAAATAATATAAAATTAGATCTTCAGACGTATCTGCCTACTATATAAATTTTCCAAGTTCCAATAGCTTGGTAGCGCCCTGTATGGCAGGTATAATAATACTCTAACTTCCAATATTCCCCGACTGTTATAATATATATATATAAATCCCATATAGGCATTTTAGAAAAAGAATAAACGTTTTTGATCAAAATGAGGATTTCATACAGTTGTCTCAAAATCTCAAGTTCATAGTTTTTCAGTCAACATCTTTACAAACATATACATTGTGATTTTGTAATAAAAAATATTTGTGAAGGATGTAGTTTTTCTTGAAGTAAGATAAAAAAAATATAAATAGAACACAATTCAAAGAAAAATAATAAAATAAAAAGGATTTCTGCTAAACAACATGGACTTCTATATAATTTGCTTGAATGATGTAATATCCATTTCTGTTTAACAAGCTCAAGCTCTCATTGAAAGATTAATACTAACAATACATTGAAAATATTACACATCACCTTTACAGTATTTATAACTTTTATATATATATATATATATATATATATATATATATATATATATATATATATATATATATATATATATATATATATATATATATATATATATATATATATATATATTGTAACCATATATTTTAGTATAAAATATATTATTTGATGTAACTAGTATAAAAATTTCTCTTTCTTCTTTTAGTGATTTGATTGGCTTGAATTGCATTTGAACAGACTACTCTCTTACATTATTTTAATAAATTTAAGTTTGCTTCTTCCCATATACTAACTAATATCAAAACGTTTAACTTTTAAAAATTTGACCACATATAAAAATTTGGTAAAATATTATTAAAAATAATATTTTGTTTCATTTGTTTAAAATGATCTTAAATTATTATTTCCATTGAATTAAAAAACCATTTGTTCAATTAAATATTAATCATTAAAAATAAATACAGTAATTACGTATGCGTCTCAATGTAATAAAAGAAAAGAGCGTGAATTTAGGGAGAAGATTGTCTGATAGTTTGCTTTTGGAGGGAGAATGAAAAGAAAATGGTAAAGGCAAGTAGTGTAAATGTGCCAAGCTTATTTTAAAGTAAAAAATAAGTAATCGGACTACCACAAAGTTTGCTATAAATGTAAATAACATAGTGGTATTCAATTAGAAGATGCCTTGCTCAATTAAAAAAGTCTGTTCAAGTCGGCTGGCCAAGTGGATCGAATCGCCAATAGTAAGAATTTTCCAATATTACATTTTGAAATGTCGGAGCTTCCTATTTTAAAAGAATTGATTGCAAGAATTTGGTATGTTTTGAAATATTTATTATTTTACAATTTGGAAACATTTAAAAGTATTTTAATTACAGAAGTTATGAATATGAAAATTTGCTTTTTAAATAAAAAGAAGTCTAAAGTAAAGTAAAACGTTAAAGTTATCGACATATTTTAAATATTTCCGTTTCTAATTCTAATAAAAATATAGTATTGATTGATATTTAATTCTACAATGCCAGTAATATATTTGCTAATTAATTTGTTTAACATTTGGATAATAAATAATCTTCAAATAATTAATCAAAGCTATTTCCAATTTTATCGTCAATTTGGAATGATTGAATTAAGTGCTATAATTAATATTCATATATTTAAGCGTGGATGGATAAATATTCGCATGGATGTAATAAAATTGGAACATTTTAATGGAGAAATGTAGAGATTAATAACTTAATGAAAAACATTTTCATTTAAATTCTGCGTTTCATTTTTTTTTTTCATGTCTTAGGAGCCACGTAAAATTGTTCAATAACCAATACAACGGATAAAATTGCATGTATGGGATTAAATTATAGTTATAATTATTGCTTCATAGATTTATTGTTCGACATAATGTACATGGATCCCACGGATCATATTCGGAGTTATAAAACGTTATACAATCCAAGTTGTGACACACACACCTGTTATAATTCATGTATTGAACTGTAAAATGCTTTACATTTAATTTATATCACACACACACCTGTTAAATTTTATGTTAGATGCATAATGCATTATTTTACGTTTATCATTATCGGAACTTGCATGTGAAGTTCCTAAGTATATTTTATTAAGTTTAAATCAATAAGGGTTGAATAAAATATTTATTCAAGAGAATAGCGCTCACGAAACAGCTGGAAAAATACTAAGTGTATTCATGAGATGTATAAATCTTTATGAGGTATTTTGTTAATCTTTCCAGATTTGTATTCCTATATAATACTATTACTTATGTTATATTACACATGTTTTAGTTTAAGTAAGAGAAGTTAGTACATTAGTCGTCCTGATTGGCTTAGCATTTTATTATACAAGAACCCATATTTGCTAAAGTGTTAGTGTTTTCTGAATAGTCAGAATAACTGAGGATGATGATTTGGCACTTTAATGTGAAGTAAATGGTAATGTTGTTTTTTATAATGTTAAAGGGCATTAATCTGTGCTGGTGGTTAATCCGCAGATTATTTAATTGCCAATTTTGGTATTTTATACTCATTCCTGCGCTGGTGGTTAATCCGCAGAATGGTGTATTTGTACTTATTGCGTTATGATGGTATAAATCCACAAAACGTTTAGTGTTATTTAATTCCTTCGTGTAGATGAATACATCCACAGGAATATGTTTACTTCATAGATCTAAGTTGGGCAAAAGATTTTAGTTGATCTGCTAAATCATCTTCTTTCATTTATCAGTATAATTGTTAAGTTAAATCATCAAATGGTAGCAGGACATTCTAATCAAGTTACTTCAAAATAATTAACTGTTGGTTAATTATTATTTACCGGGATGTAAGTTTAAATTTCCATTTTACTTAATGATTACATTATAGCTAAAGCTTACAGATATAATATTATTTATTATATTATTATACGTTTACTGCAGGGATTTATTGAATCTGGAAATGACGTTGAATATCTCATGAATTGATATTGAATTTAGTATAATTTTCTCAATACATTCACTACATAAAAATTTGAAATATAAGGTATGATTAGATTTTAAAACTGTACCTATAACATGTTCTTGAAGAAAGTTGATGGAATTTTAAGTTATTTATCTTATTTGTTTATTTATTTATTTAATTATTACGTTGGGAATTAATTACTTATTATTAATCATTTTGTAAATAAAAGTTGATTTTAATTAAACTTACTGTGCCGTTGCTATGTGTCATTCAGTCATTCATTCATTTATTAAAATCAGAAATCATAAATCTTGAATAGAGCATACATTGAAGTACATACTATCGTCAACATGATAAGAGTTTATTAATATTTTTGAGAAAACATTTAGATGCTTCTCGTCTTTGGTAGTTTATGATGTGTAAGGTACAATAAAATCCCATTTACCTTTTCCATCATTTTGGCTTTGCGTAGTTGATTCTAGTATACAATACAAATTAATTATTAAACTTGTAAACAGATTTACCAAATAATGACAAGATTGAATATATTTACTTAACGTTTTTAAATTGTCATTTGTCAGTATAATAAGAGTCTCAGTGATATAGTAAACTATAAAAATAAAAAGAACCCAAGTATTTATATTTATTTATTGCAAAGCTTTACCTGGACTAGCATTTGTATTAGAAATCATATAGATGATTTAAAATTTCATAATCTTATGTATTTCCACAAATTATGCCATCTTGTACATGGTCGGCCATCGGGTCTCATACAATAAAAATCGCAAATTAAGGTTTGAAAAATAATAACATTACACTTATAATTTGTTTAACGTATTTTATCATACTACTATGATAGGTCTTCGTGGTACACCCTGGCTGCGATCAAATTAAGTCATAAAAGTTTATGTTAGATCATTGGTTTGATCTGTGGTAAGTTGCTTCAGATGTTGATTGTGGTCTTTGGTGCATAAAATAGATAGCATGAAATGCTTTTGGATACAGCTCTTAATAGCTGATAATGTGCAGCGGGAGTTGATCAGTGATAGAAGTTAAGATTCTTAGTGCACTTACGTTACGTAATTAGGACCACACAATCGAATGGTTACAATTTATAGTGCCGCAGCGAATCAGCCTGATTTTACGGTTACAATATATATATATAGTAATGGAATGAGAGTATGACTATAATATATCACACACATATACTGAGAAATCCAAAAATGAATATGCTAAAATATACTGTTATTTCCGCTAACTATACAAATAAACTTAATAATATAGAGCATTGGCTATAATGCATTATTAATTAGTTCTCAGGGTTAACTTAATCTACAATTAATTATATACCAAATATAATTGGAACAAAATGAATTTTATTGAATCCAAAATATATTTATTCAATTGCAATTACTAAGAATTTAATACTTTTATACTTGCTGGCTTGAAACTGACATACTAAAATAAAGGAAAAAATAAAATAAAATAAAATAAATAAATCTCAAATAGAAATCAAAATCATTCTTTTATAAAAACAAATTATATAACTTTATTTTAAAATTGCTATTTTGGATTTGTATAATGACATAAATACACACATATAAAAAGAAGTTATTAATTCACTGTCCACATAATATAAATCATCTAAATAAACATTTAAAATAACTAAGTGATTGACATTTCCATTGGAGAAGTTCTAGATGATCATAACATATATGTAACATGTGTGGATTACACCAACTAGTCATATGCTTAAAAATTTATACATTTACAATTATAAAATATTGTTGTTTGGTTTGTGAATGATTACAAATCATGATAGCACAAAACACAGACATTCTTATACTCTAAAGCATTAATATAACTAAATGCATTTTAAAGGAATCACATCTTTCAAACAAACTCAACTTGATATTACATATTAAAATACATGCAACCTCACCTACTATGGTGGAAAATTCAGTTTTAATTAAATCTCATGAGTGATAGACCCAAAAAGAAAACTCAACGGTGCAACTAGCATAAATATATCATAAGTATAGTGGCTTCCAAAATAACACCTACATTTGAGGCAAAATAGGATGCCTGGACCTTTATTTCAGTGCATGAAAAAATATATGGAGAAGCTCACTGAAAAACAACAACAATATGTATCTAGAAATATGTGATTACAATCACTGGAAACATCAGTACTATCAACTCATGGGCAACTGCAATACAAATTGGGAATCAATTTGCTCCATCCAGCATAATAATAATAACTATAATAAATAAGGCCTGACATACTAAGGCTATTTTAAAACTACTAATACCAAGATAAAAAATTCACAATAGTTGATTAAAGTTATAACCATAATTTTAACCTCAATAAATAATAAGTAATGTCTGTACCAACAAATAAATTTAAAAGTCAATCGATTGAAATATAAATAAAGATAATGATTAACATATGAAATATTGGCACTAAGATATAATGCACACAAGTTTGGAATATTAAATATTTTTAACTTTTAATAATTAGTGGACATGAATAAATTCAACTAGATTGTAATGAACTAAGATAATTATTAAACAATAATATTATTTGTAAATACAGTTCTATAAAATTTGCATATTTATACAAATCCTATGCAATGAAATATAATTTATTGCTTTTCAATTTAAATTGACAAATGACATTTATTATTTAGTACACCTGTATACAAATGCGAATCAAATAAAGAAAAAAAAATTATATGAATTCATAATTACAACATATTCGCGTAGTTTATGCTATAAAATGTCTTTTAAATAAATAAAAAAACACACACACACATATATATATATAATTGACTTACATCATTCTTAAGATTTTTAACATTTAAAAGAAATTTACAAGTGAGTTTTCAAATGTTTCACTTGCATATTTTTTATAAAACTACAATTAAATGTTTTTAAAATAAAATAGACAATAAAAAAAAAGTTGAATTTTAAGTTACCATCTAATGGCTTTAGTGTCCCATCTTTTTTAAACCAGTCAGTTATTTCCAGCTTTTTTACCTATTTATTCATCCTAAAATGGCTCGAAGAAATGTTGTAATATGTACATATTATTAAATTAATAGATTCATTTCCAGTCATTTCCATGATTTTTAATTATGTATTTGGTTAAGTTGATTATTATTTTGAATTATGAAGAAATGTATCAGCTATAATAGGATCTATTCATATTATTAAAAAAAAAGCTTTTTTATTTATGATCACTGTCAGTTTACTTTAGGTTCTCTGTTTTACAAGGATCCAATGGTGATATATTGGCAATAGAGGAGGCAACTGCCTCAAAATGATGATGTTGTATTCAGCCAATCATCTTTAGCATTTAACTTTCATCATATAAGTATTGTAATGAAATTTTTAATAATAATTTTTGGAAAAAAAAAAGACAAATGACAGTTATTACTTCTTTTTTTTTTTTTTAGTAGTTCAACTAGTTTTCTTTAAACAATCCTCTCAATCTCTTGCACCATAAATCCCATGCTGATTTTAAGATCTTCAACACTATTGTTTAGCAGTTTTAAAATATTTTTCTAATAACAAAATAAAAAAATTATTATATCATAAAAAATTACTTTGACAATCTATTATGTAAATAAACAGATAAATGACCATAACAATAATATAACATTTTAAAACAATTTTTTAAAAACAAAATACAATTAAATTAAAACTGGTAATTTAAATATTATAGCTAATATCTATAATAAATATACACTTATAATTATATACATATATATTGCCATCACAATCATCCATCTTAAAACAAAGTATATCATAATATATAAATAAACCTGAACTAAATAACAATAAAACAATTAATAACAATAACACTAACAACTCATTTATAAACCCTTAAGTAAAAGTATATCAAAGAAATTTTTTTAAACCATACTAAAACTTCAAAAAAAAAGGATGGATTTTCTATCCTATACATTACCCTCTCACTGAAAAAAAAGTTTTTACATATGAATAACTATACATATGAGTTTATAATTAGCTCCTCAATAACTACTATAATTCCCTCAATTATTTACAATATTTTAAATTAAATATGGAATAAGGTAACAATTAATACAACATTCATTTAAGAAGATTTAAAACAAACATATTTACACTTTCAAATTATCTGTACAAATTTTACCCTAACACTCATTAATTGAATTTTCTCAAAATATCTAACATAATTTGAGGCTTTTCTAAATATAGATTCTTAATTCTCTTTGAACATAGTTCTTTAAATTTCACTTTAGCCTTTCCTGTATTCTTCTCTTTATCTAGATTTTTCTTAAGTTTTTTTTTGCTTTATACACTTACATTTCACCTTTGCTTTTCCCACATCTTTCTCTCTATCAATATTCTCTCTAAGAAAATCAATCATCTTTTCACTCATTCTTTTAAATTTTACTTTTGCTTTGTCTACTTTCATCCCTCTATTATACTTTTCATAAAGAAAATTCACTTTAGGTTTCTCTACCTTCTTATTCCTCTCAAATTTTAATGAGATATATCTTACTACCTTTGTCCTGCTGGGATACTTGTAAAATAAGTCATTTCTATTGCAACAATGGTACAAATTCTCATTCAAATATTTATGTTCTAATATATCTAAAAATATACTTTCTTGGTACCACATAAAATTACCCTGACACTGTTCTTTATGAGATAAAGTCTTATGATTAATATAATCTGTCATATTCTGACAAAATCTCTTGAATTCAACACTCATGTTATCATACACTAAACACTTTGTATGAACTCTATCATTATTGGCTATATATTGAGAAGAATCACCTTTATATATGAAGTTTTGCCTTTCAAGTGGTTTATTATAATAGAAGTAATACCTTGCATCCAAGTTAAATGCATACACATGATCTGTAAACCTACTAAGAAGATTCATATTAAACAACTGCTGATCAAAACACTGATTACTACTTTTAAGATTGTTGTACAAAAACAACTTGTCACAATATTTTTGACCTATCATGACACTTTTTTCATAAAAACAACTTTCCATACTTTTTTCACAAAACCTACTTTCAAGAAATAATCCCATGTCTTCATCAGCCACAAGTCTTTCTCTATCATTGGAGTTCATGCACTGATCATTATGTATTTCATGGCAATAACACCACTGAACTTCTAAATTACCTATTTCTATCCCAAAGCTATTTGTTTTATAGATACTAGTCAAACAAAGTTGACATTTATCTAAAGAAGATTCGTCACTACTTCTGTTATCCTGACTATATTCAAGTTCAACATTCTCATTTATTACTGTTGCTGATTCTGGACTTATTTAATCAAAGTTACCTTCTATTTTAATACTTACTTTATCAGTGCTAGTTTTTATTGTAACCTTTAATTCTTGGAAAGTAGCATCTGATTTCTGGAAACAAGCTTGAATTTTTTGAAAATTAGCTTTTATTTCTGCCTCTAATTTTTTGGAATTAGTTTCCACTTTTTCAGAATTAGCTTTTATTTCTTCAGAATTAGCTTTTATTTCTGCCTCTAATTTTTGGAAATTAATTTCCACTTTTCCAGAATTAGCTTTTATTTCTTCTTTCAATTCTTGGATATTAGCTTTTATTTCTGCTTTTAAATTTTGAGAATCAGCTTTTAATTCATCCATTAATTTTTTAAAATCCTGCAAACTAATATAAGGACCACTTGATACTTCATTAATATTTTCCATGTTTATATATATCTCTAATACAAGGATTGTATATATAATAATTATTATCATTCAAGGCTTGTCCTCCCCTTGCCATTATCCTATAGCACCATTATCATCTAAGTAAAGCATAAACACTTCAATTTAAATTATAACTATAGTTATTTAATATCCCATTAATTTTGTAAAATTATGACTTTTTTGGTATATATATATATAAAAATGTTAATTGATACTATGGCAATTGTAATATTATATCTGTCAATATTATTTGTCAATTGTAATGTAAAAACTATCAACAGTCCTTAATTAATCATGCCTGCACGATGATGGCACCAATTACAATGGAATGGGGGTATGACTATAATATATCACATACATATACTGAGAAAAGAAAAATATCCAAAAATGAATATGCTAAAATATACTGTTATTTCAGCTAACTATACAAATAAACTTAATATATAGAGCATTGACTATAATGCATTATTAATTAGTTCTTAGAGTTAACTTAATTTACAATTAATTATATACCAAATATAATTGGAACAAAAGAAATTTTATTGAATCAAAAATATATTTATTCAATTGAAATTACTAAGAATTTAATACTTTTATATTTGCTGGCTTGAAACTGACATACTAAAATAAAGTAAAAAAATAAAATAAAATAAAAAATAAATAAATCTCAAATAAAACTCAAAATTATTCTTTTATAAAAACAAATGATATAACTTTATTTTAAAATTGCTATTTTGGATTTGTATAATGGCAGAAATACACACATATAAAAAGAAGTTATTAATTCAATGTCCACATAATATAAATCATCTAAATAGACATTTAAAATAACTTAAGTGATTGACACTTCCATTGGAGAAGTTCTAGATGATCATGACATATATGTAACATGTGTGGATTACACCAACTAGTCATATACTTAAAAATTTATACATTTACAATTATAAAATATTGTTGGTTGTTTTGTGAATGATTACAAATCATGATAGCACAAAACGCAGACATTCTTATACTCTAAAGCATTAATATAACTAAGTGCATTTTAAAGGAATCACATCTTTCAAACAAACTCAACTTGATATTACATATTAAAATACATGCAACCTCACCTACTATGGTGGAAAATTCAGTTTTAATTAAATCTCATGAGTGATAGACCCCAAAAGAAAACTCCATGGTGCAACTAGCATAAATATATCATAGGTATAGTGGCTTCCAAAATAACACCTACATTTGAGGCAAAATAGGATGCCTGGACCTTTATCTCAGTGCATCAAAAAATATATGGAGAAGCTCACTGAAAAAGAACAACAATAGGTATTTAGAAATATGTGATTACAATCACTGGAAACATCAGTACTATCAACTTATGGACAACTGCAATACAAATGGGGAATTCATTTGCTCCATCCAGCATAATAATAATAACTATAATAAATAAGGCCTGACATACGAAGGCTATTTTAAAACTACTAATACCACAATAAAAACTTCACAATAGTTGATTAAAGTTATAACCATAATTTTAACCTTAACAAATAATAAGTAATCTCTGTACCAAGAAATAAATTTAAAAGTCAATCGATTGAAATATAAATAAAGATAATGGTTAACATATGAAATATTGGCACTAAGATATAATGCACCCAAGTTTGGAATATTAAATATTTTTAACTTCTAATAATTAGTGGACACGAATAAATTCAACTAGATTGTAACGAACTAAGATAATTATTAAACAATAATATTATTTATAAATACAGTTGTATAAAATTTGCATATTTATACAAATCCTATGCAATGAAATATAATTTATTGCTTTTCAATTTACATTGACAAATGACATTTATTATTTAGTACACCTGTATACAAACACGAATCAAATAAAGGATAATATATATATATATATATTATATGTATTCATAATTACAACATATTCGCGTAGTTTATGCTACAAAATGTCTTTTAAATAAATAAACAATTATATATATATATATATTAAGCAATTAAATCATCCCACATGATTAAGAAATCCAGTACTGCCCTCTGTGAACTAATATATAAATACATTAGAGTTCGTATTTCAAAATAGCCAGGTCAAAATAGTATCCAAATGGTATATATATATATATAATTGACTTACATCATTTTTAAGATTTTTAACATTTAAAAAAAATTTACAAGTGAGTTTTCAAATGTTTCACTTGCATATTCTTTATAAAACTACAATTAAATGTTTTTAAAATAAAATAGACAATAAAAAAAAATATATTTAAAATGACGAGTGTAAAGCACAATTCGGCAAAGTTCACAATTAAGTCTCGCACTTGTCGATACTTTATCGAGATCAAAACAACAGTTCAATGGCAGACCATTGTCCGATGTTTTGATTTGTAGATTTGCCTACTACAGAAGCAGAAGCAGTGGCCTTTTTTCAACAGAAAAATATTCTCCTCACCCAGAAGAACTGCCTTTGTGGTGGTTTAATGAAAGTAAGGTGAAGTGAACCCTGTCAAATGGAATGTGAATCGTGGCAATGTTGATGAAGGTGTTCCATTTGTGATGGCACATGGTTTGAGGGCTGCCAAATGTCTATTTTGAATGCATTATGGCTAATTTATTACTGGAGCCAGGATGAGCTCACAGTAAAACGTATTGCAGCTGAATTACAAATGTGTGAGAATGCAGTAAGACATGTGACAATAGCTATTTGAGAACTATGTCAAGAAAGCCTTGATTCTGGTCACTGATTGGTCATCCCAGTATGACAGTGGAAGTGGATGAGATGATGTTGAGTCAGCAGAAAAACAACCAGGGCAGAATTCTTCCACAACAATGGATTTTCATGGGAGTTTGTTATGAGACAGGTGATTGTTTTGTAGTGCCTGTAGCCTCCTGATCTGCCAACAACCTTACACAGTCCATCCATGAGAACATCATGCCTGGTTCCAGAATCTATTCTGATTGCTGGAAAGAATACAGAACTTGTGCATTGGAGGCTTCCAGATATCACCACTTGACAGTAAATCACAAATATAATATTGTGGACCCTGACACTGGCATGCATACCCAGAACATTGAACGTCTTTGGGGTTGTCTCAAGTGGTGAAATAAGTAAACACGAGACACAAGAAAAGAAGATCTTGATAACTATATAACCAAATTTCTATGGAGACAACAGAAAAAAAAACAAGATGTGTTCTGTGCCATCTTAGATGAAATGCATTTACTGCAGTAAAATTATCTCTTTTTGTTATTGCTTTTTTTGACTTTTTGTTTTGTTTGTTTTTAAAAGACATAAAAAATATGTAAATATCCAACATTTATTCAAAATATATAAATTAATTTTTGATGTATTTGTTTATGAATAAAAACACGTTAAATGACCCCCCCCCCCCCAAAAAAAAAAAATAGTTGTTTCAAAAACCAAAAAAAAAAAAAAGTTACTTTAAAAAAAAAAGACCGGAATCCAATTTTGTTAACAACAACTTTAAAAAAAAAAAAGACCAATGTTTTAAAAAGCATATTAATAAAAAAAATGTAAAAATCCATTTATTTATTTAAAAAAAAAAAAAAAATGGTCCAAAAAAAAAAAGTAAAAAAAAAAATCCAACCAAACAAAAAAAAAAAAAAGAGAAAACATTACAAAATAATCAAATCAGCCCGGTAACATTATATCTATTTGTTTTTCACTAGCAACAGCGCCATCAGATGGTGTGGATCAATAGATGCTGTAATACCATATTTTTTTAATAACAAAATAAAAAAATATTATATTGTAATAATTTACTTTGACAATCTATTAAGTAAATAAACAGATAAATAACCATAACAATAATATAACATTTTAAAACAATTTTTTTAAAACAAAAGACAATTAAATTAAAACTGGTAATTTAAATATTATAGCTAATATCTATAATAAATACACATTCACAATTATATACATATATATTGCCATCCCAATTATCCATCTTAAAACAAAGTATATCATAATAAATAAATAAACCTGATTGTCCATCTTAAAACAAAGTATATCACAATAAATAAATAAACCTGAACTAAATAACAACAAAACAATTAATAACAATAACAGTGACAACTCATCTATAAACCCTTAAGTAAAACTATATTAAAGACATTTTTTTAAACCATACTGAAATTTCAAAAAAAAAAAATAAGGATGGATTTTTTATCCTGTACAATATATATATATTTCACACCCCAATGCTGCATCAAGCAATTGAAATGAGTCTATCCCTATTTCTCAGATCATGCAGTGCAAATAATAAATTTAAATTTAGATACAAATCATGACTAAAAATACTACCTACAGAAAACCATAAGAATTCTACTGCGAATCAATACACAGGAAGTTCTTTTCTCAGAAATATACATAGTAATAAACAAACTATATCAAATGGACCTTGACCCAATAACAAAATATATAGCTTTCATAGAAACCATATCTTATAATATCAATCGTATAACAAAAAACAACTCCACCAACAAAACTCATAACATTGGCAGAAGAAATACATAAAAAGATCATAACAGCAAAAACAATCAAAAATAATCAAGAAATCATTGTTAAACTTACACAGCTATACAATCAAACATGTAACCAAATAAAACAATATATTGTCATCAAAAAGAAAAAAATGTTTAACAGAACAACACACTTGGACCCATGGTTACATTAGGTGGGCATTAGGATATCCATCAACTAACAAAGTATCTATGGCAATTAAAACAGGAAATAAAGTGATAACAGGCTATAACATGATAGAACCCATCTTTCAATACTTTAGAAGTAAACTCACTACAAAAAACCAATGGAAGATCCCAGAAAATTACTTTGGAAAACCTGTAAATGAAACCCCCTTTAAATAAAAGATTTTGCAAGAATACTTACAACATTACAAAACACTTGTCACCCAGGACCCCTGGGATCCCAAAATTTGTACTAACTCATCTAAGTCAATTTACAAATCAACTTTCACAAAAATTATATAATATAGAAGGTCTAATCCCAATATCAATGGTCCCTTTCATGAAAAAAATAGATTCCATCTCGTAAATTACAAATTTAAGACCCATTTTAATGGAGCCATTGGGAATCAAAATTCTAGAAAAAGTACTAAAAGAAAAGATAGAACCCCACATTTTACCAATAATATCGAAACATCAATATGCTAAAAAAGGGTCTTCAACAGGCCAAGCAGCTCTAATATTTAAAACAATAGTAAATTCAACAATTAAAAAAAACACGTGCCCATGGTAGTACAATTTAATTTTGAGAGTGCCTTTGACTCTATCTCCATCAACAAACTAATCAATCAATTAAAAAAAACAAAAATACCAAGAACAATCTTCTACACAATAGCCAACCTACCCCTAAATAGGGAGATACACATTATGCTAAATGGAAGAACACCACCTACTTTCTACCCTAACCAATCCACCCCCCAGGGATCTCCACTAAGTACACTACTCTTCACACTATACATAAACCCTCAACTTGAAAAAATCAAGGAAAAATTACAAGGAATACAAATACAAAACACCAATATTTACATACCCTGTACAGCCTGCATGGATGACATTATGGTTTTTCTAACTTCAAAGAAACAACTAAATATACTCCAAAAATAATAGAAGACTATACAACAAAATTTCATCTGAAAATAAATACTAATAAATCAGCCATGTGGTCAATTTTTACTGGGAAAACCAACACACAAATATACCAAGGAAAAACAAATAAGTTTCTGGGTTTCCCATTTCATTTGGGAATGGGGCAAATGAGAATAACAATACAAGATAAAATCTTAACACAAACAGAAAGAATCACAGACTGACTTGATAAATCATACCTTTCTCTATACTCAAAGGTTGCTCTCTTCAACCAACTGATAATGACAAAAACTACATACTACCTACCAGTGATAAAGTTTACCAAAAAATTTATATCAACAGTAAATTCCCTGTGCAATAATCTACTTTGGAATAGAAAGGTGGTAGCCATTTCAATGAGGCAATTAAGCCTAGCCACAAAACTAAATGGGCTTGGACTACACACAATTTCAACTTTTTACACACAAAAAATAATAAACCTGCTGATTACAATGTTTACAAAGTTTCCAAATATTCAAAAAATAATAGATATAATACCAACTGACTGACCACCTCCCAAAGACAACTATATAGCAACACTTTTAGACAGCATAAGAAATCAAAGAGACAAAATAACCCTGTCTAACCCAATGAAATACACATACTGTCACATACATAGCCTAATATAGCAGACACAACAAGACATCAACAACAAAATGGTCCTTGAAATAAATAATGCACAGCTCCTAAAAAATATAAAAATTAGTACCTGCAGCCTAAATTCTTCGACTTCATAGTCAAAGTAAATCTGAATGCCTTGCCTACTTCACCCTTCATCCATTTTAAAAGGTTCTTTATGAAAATAGACCCACTGTGCAGGTTGTTCCAAAGAGAAGAAGAAACACAACATCATTTTCTAAATGATTGTCTGGGATTGGAAAAGATAAGACAAATAGTGATAAATAACTATCATCAGAAAGACACAACAATAGCAAAAATTCTCCAGGCATACAAAAAAATGCAATCCCAACAATAAGAGCAGTAGCGTGTATGTATATTGGTACACCAGATGTAAATTCATTTTCAACTGCAATGCAAAATAAAACCTCAATACATTCCACCACAAGCTAGAAAAAATAAAAGAAAGGGATAACATGCTAGCACCACCAGATATTTTTGCTGCAACTTGGTCACTATTTAAACTAAAATCAGCACTATAGTTGAAAAAACAGGAAAAAAAATAGAATAACACAGTTAAAAAAAAGAACATAATACACCAAAACCAGCAGGATACCCATGATGAGGTCCATCAACATAATGTATATAAAAAAAATTAGACAAGCTGAATTCAGGCAACTTTCGATGCCTTAAGAGTAGCAAAACAACATAAAGATCTTAAGAGAAAGCTTTTTCTCTCCTATATATCTGAACAATCTTATGCCCAGCAGAACTGTTTAGACACAGGAACAGACTTATGCTTACTGTGTAAGCCCTATCTTACCAATGTAATCATTGTTTTTTGATCAGTAAAGTATGCTTTGAAACATATATATTTAACATACCTAAGAATGTAATTTTTCATTTTGAATAAAATCTATAAAATAAATATTATCTAGCTGTTTTAGTTAAGAGTAAGCATAAGAAATGGTGATCATGTGATGTTTATTGGCTTAAAACCAATCATGCCTAATAGGATAGTGGTGGATATGGTTATTAAAAAACCAAAGACACCAAAATGTATAGGTACTGAACTGAGTTCAAACCTATATGACTATATAAGATGGTGAGCTTGGATTGAAAATATTATAGTGTTTTCAATTTAAGTCTCATAGTTTTGTAATTAAGTAGAGATAAAAGGTGGTGGCTGGAAGGTTGCATTAGATCCTAAGATCTAGGTGCAGTGCTCTCAGATCCAAGGCTTCTCTCTGATGAAGGTCACAAGTCAGAAACTAGTCAGGGGATATTTGATGGGTAGGCATTAGATGGGGATTTTATGCACAAGCCTTCTGGAATCCATTAATAACTCTGGCTTGCACTGAGTAGCAATATGTATGGAGTGTTTTGCCTGTTTTAACAACATTTAAGAGCAAGCATAAGAAATGGTGATCATGTGATATCATTTGTTATGATTAATCTATATTAAACCAGGTAAGAGATGATTCCTCTGATTATATAAATTAAAATAAATCTCAATCTACTCTGACTGGACTTTCACTATTGCAGCAGAACAGCATTTCAAACAGAAAAGTCTAATACAGAAGGTGGTTAAGACCAACGGCACCTATAGCCAGACTGAGGCTATAAAAAGTATAACCTATGGCCACATTTCCAGGCTAGATGACTCCTTGGCTGCTAAATTCAAACCCCTGCCATCCAAACCATTTTTATTTGTTTTGAGGTAAAACCTCAGATCCCAGCTAATCATAAGTTATATAATGAACATGCCTTGACAACAACTATACAAATTAGCACTTGATATATTCCAACCTAGCTCATTTCTCAATTGTGGGAAAAGTCAAAGAAAACTTTAATATACTTGCACAACACTTATAATTGAATGTACCTTAACTATAAATATACCGATTAATGGTTGCAATTATAAAAAGAACTAACCAAACAATAATTATCAAACAAACGATTTATTTAAATGCACTTTTAATTAAAAGATAGAATAATAAACAGTAATGTAATAAAAAAAACTATAAATTTATTTAAACACACTTCTAGTTAAAATATATGATAATAAAGCATATTATAATTAAAGAACATTATAAATTTAAACATGCACACACACATTAAAATATATTATATAATAAGAATTCAGTAATCAACTTAAAGCCATGCGCATATTTAAAATACACAATGAGAAAATTTAATACACACACACATTAAGGTTTAACTCTATGCAATAACTTATGGAAGATACTTAAAAATTGCTATGGCTATTAGAGTTCAACAAAGTCTTTTCTTTGAACACAAATCAGTTTTATAAATGGAAATAATAAAGTTCATAGTTACCTAGTATTTTTGATGAATTGCACTTTGAGAAACATGACTTCTCTTTTTCTCCTGCTATATTGATCACCAACCAGTTGAATTTTTGGGCTTCATTAATAGTTTTGCTCCTTTTTGACTTTCAATGTTCACTGAAAGAGATCATAAGGTAGACAGGATTTCTAGATGGAGAACTTCTAACTGCTCTTGAAGACTGGGACTGATGACTGGTCACATACTTCAATGACTGTCTAGAATTGCATGATATTAGGTGATTCTTTGGTAAATGTGAATACACATGCTCATAAGCTGAAGACATCAATCATCTTTGCCATCTTTTCTTCTTTGAAACTCTTACATGGTATCAATAATGAATATGATGGTGCTATAAGGTTAATAATTAATAATTATGAATGGATTTTTCAGCCCTTTTATATGCTTCCTCCTTATTGTTTTTCTAGTTATCACTCTGATGTGATTTAATTAATTTACAATTTTATTAATCAATTTTCGTTATGTTTTAATATGCATTTTCTTAGATTAATCTAGCATTCTGATAAGATACAGTCTTGAATTCTTTTCCTTTATTTTTAATATAATGTCATTACAGTTATTATTTCTTTTCTTCTATTTATCAGCCAATCAAACTTTAAGTGGTTTTAAGTTTACAAGCTTTCTTTTCACATTTTAATTCAATTTTTATTTTTACATTTTTTCTCTCTAAATTTATAAAAAGAGAGAGATCTCTAGTTTTAACTTTTTTCTTAGTTAATCTTCCCCCTTCTTTTCCTATTCACCCTAACTATTAAAACATATATATATATAAAATACAAGATGATGCAACACTTTATCTTTTGGGAATTTGCGTTTCTTAAAAAAAAACTCTTTAAACATTTTAGTACTAATATTTTTCATTTATTAAAACTTTACTTAATTTTTTGTAAAATCTAATCTGATCATTTACTAATAAATGATTCCACAGTATTTTTATTTTTTTAAAGTTTCATTTTAAAATCTTAAACTGACTATAATTTTTTCTTAAAAAAGTACATAACATGTAGCATTATTCACTTGTGGTACATCACACCCTCTCCATTTGAGAGTAAAATGCATCAGTTTGACCCATTTTGTCTCTAATAATTTATTCATAGCCTTTCACTTAACAGTTCCCTTTCACCACAACACATTTAATTTTATGAATATTAGTTTCCTTCTTCATAGAGCCTAAGGACTTGTTTCAATTTAATTACCTACATTTTTGACCTATTATCATACTTTTTTCACGGTCTGATCACTGATTCTCTTTTCCTCTTTATTAATCTTAATGACTGGGCATTGTATGTTCCCTTTTCCTCCATGCTCTGTACCACAACAAACACATTGTTATTGTATTTACATATATATGGACCATCATAGATTGGTAGAAACTTTTTGTAAATATGTTTTTCTGGGTGAAATAGAGAGTTAACTCTTATCATGACCTCATCTACAATAAATTCATTCTTGGCCCTTTCTTGCATTCTCTACATTAACTCACCTACCTTTTTTAGCCTCATTCACACTTGTTCAGCATCCCTCCTTTTATCTATCAGGCCTGCTTTCACTGGTACCTGGTTTTAAAAGGGTATATATTTCTCACAAAGTAAAGCTGGAGTGGTTCAAACCCTGTAGATCCATTTTTTGTTCAATTCATCATATTAAGTATTCATGGGATTTCCTTAGCCCACCTTCAGTGATCATTCTATATGTATCTTCAAAACAATATATGTTTTATTCCATGTTTCTCAGTCCATTTTTTCTACTAATTGGATATGAATGACATTCCATGATCAAATATAATTTTACCAGAAATTCCTACAGTTCCAAAATGCCAGTGTTCCAAAACCTGTATTGTTTGTTTCACATTTAATTGAGACACTGGATATGAAGCTACCAGTTTTGAAATTACATCATAAGCTACAACTAGGTATTTCATTTTGTTAAATGGAGGTGGTCTGTAAAAATCTATAGTCACTAAATTATTCAGTTTTTGAGTGTATATAGGCCTCATCAGCATTACTCCAGATGCATTGAGTGGTTTAGTCTTCAAGCATACTTTACTCTTATCTATGATACCCAAGTTGCTGGCATAACATTCCTGAACAGTAAAACCAATGACTCAAACCAACCCTCAATTTTATTTGCCTCATAGTGACCATACTTTTGATGTATATGATCAACCATCTGTCTCTGCAAATTGACAGGAATGACTATCTGCTTTTGTTTATCTTTTTCATTTCTATGCTGCAAAAAACCTCTTTTAGATAATAATGCTTTCTATTTTTTCATAATGGATTATTTCTTATTCCCATCATGATTTGATGATGTAAGTACTTTATTATATGTCCACAATCAAAATCCCTGCATTGTCACTCTTTTAATATCCAGAGGTCATTTTCTACAGCCTCACTTCTATTTAGTTCTATCACAGCAATGTATACACCATCACAACTTATATGCTGTTATTCTTGCTTAATGTGTACACCGCTACATTTTCTTTACCCTGGCTGCATTTTACACTGTAATTGAATTTCTAAAAGAATTAACTCTATCTTATTAACTGGCTGTTTGTAAGGAAGCTATGGTTTAATAATTCAAGGTTTTTGTGATCAGTGATTACAATTACCTCAAATCCTATCAGAAATTGGCAAAACATTTTGAACACCCATATAATTGCTAAGATCTACTTATCAATTACAGAATAGTTTATTTCAGGATCCTTCAATAAGTGGATAATGAAAAAAGAGACCCCTTGTTGACCTCCCTCTTGTATTTGGGACAGTGTAGCCCCCAATCCAAACCCACTGCTGTTGGTTTGCACAAAAAATGGCTGACAAAAGTCAGGGTATAATAACATTATCTTTTTTAGAAATTTCATTTTATATCCATGTTGATAATTTTTTTTGTAAAATTGGTTATAAACATTCCATAACCGTAGAAAGGACTTAACCTGTTCTTTATTTCTAGGCACTGGAAACTCCTGGATTGCCTGAATTTTTTCAGGATTTGGTTAGATTCTCTTTTTACTGATTATGTGGTCTGAAATGTTTACTTCATCAGTCATTAAGTTGCTATATTTAAATTTATTTTGTCCCCTTTAGATTCATGCAACAACTAACTGCTCTAATTGTGTAAAATGCTTTTCTATACCCTCTGATGCCAATACAATGTCATCTACATACATTACTAATAAATTATTGATTTCATCCAATAATATTTGATCTAAATACTGCATTAGCATGCCTTACTATTTTCCAAACCAAAGGGTATCGAATGCCCATTATACTGAAATGCAATGCATTTCCGATTTTTAGGGTATAGCTTGATCTCCCAGTAACTGGCAATCAAATCAAATGTTGAAAATACTTTTTTATTACAGAATTTTTCCAGTAATTTATTCATGGGCAGAGAGGTATTTATGTCTGAAATAGTTATTTAATTGTCCAGCATCTAAGTAAAGCCAAAGGACCAATCCTTTTTCTTTATGGTTACAGTAGGGTTGTTAAAAGGAGATGATCATTTTGAGATGATTCCCCATTTTAGCATGTTCTCTATTTGTTCTTCTACCTTACTCCTATACTGATGTGAAATAGCATATGCCCAGGCTTGATATGGTTTGTCTCTCATGAGTTTTATTCTATGCTCATATCCTCAAATAATTCTGGAAACCTCAGAAAAAACACTCTCATATTCATTTAGCACTTGCTCCAATAGTCCCTTTTGATAATGATTTATAAACTTTGATTCTTTTACCTTTTCTCCTATCCCTATTTTTATTTCTGAACTTTGTGCATAGCATACCCTAGTAGATGTATCTGTTTGATCTGATGTAACTGTAATTTTACCTTATTTAGTTTATAATCCAGCACACAACCAGTCTTATGTATAAAGCCTGATCACAGAATAACTTTGTGGATCAAATCCTCCAATATAAGCAGCATGGAGCTATTCACCCATACCTGTTTTGATGCCAATTTTTCCCTTTTACTATTGGCCATCATGACATATACTGTTTTTAACAGCAATATTTTAGCTTTAGAGTTAACACAGATCATTCTATTAAACATTTTCTCCTGGGACATTACCAACTCCTGACTTCCTGAATCAAGCAAAGGACTGGTCACCACCTCTTCTGCTACTATTTTCACTTTTGGACAGCCCTGTGGTGCCATTGTTGGCTCTCTCACTTTCCAATTGCACATCAGGTTTGCTACATGCATATGAGTGTCTTTCCTATCATATCTTCCCATCTGTGTTTTGTTCTTCTCCTCAATATCTCCTTCATCACCCTTCTTATTCTGATTTCTTTTAAAAACACAATACTCCATGCCATTCTTCTATTTGTCTATTTCTGAAAGTTTATATTTCATATCCATATTCTTCCTGATCCAACATTTTCTGTTGTGTTCCAATTATCATTTGATCTTCAGTCTTAGGAAAATTACATCTGATCATTCATATAATTTTCTGTTCTGATAAGGGTTGGCCATAATTGACCTTAATTTCACCACTTGTTGGTGGAAAAATGTAGAAAATGGTTTTCTACCTCTGCCATTTGTCTTGGGCCACCTGGTGCTTATTTGCTTTCCTGATATTCATTATCCCAATAGCTTGCCAGTAGTGATTGTATTCTCCAAATGTGATTGGCTTTGAGAATAGCGAGTCCCACTAGAATTGAGAAGCTCCCTGAATATGACTGCAACTTATAGCAACCCTGACTTCTTGATTTAATTTGTTCAATGTGAAATGAGAAGTCTGTCAAGGTGTTCATTGGGACCCTCCCCTATGTATCCTAAAAATATCTTTATTTTTAACAGCTGATTCACTGCATTAATTTTATCAATGTGTGTGCATATTCTTACACTTTCCTATTCTAATCCATCTATTCTTTTTACTATCTTATCTATGCCTCCTCATGTTCTCTGTTATTTTCCTATTCTCTTGTGATGGTATTCTTGTTTCCAATCTCCACTGCTTTCTTTCGTCCATCAGCATTTCTATTATTTCTATTTCAAATATTTTTTTTCTTGAATGAAGCATAGGACCACCCCCAAGACCTAGTCCCTTCTGATCTCCACCCTATCATCAATACCTTTAATCTGCATAAAATATCAATGTCTCTCTTTTTATTTACATTTATTATAATTTGCTTGCCACTAAACATGACATGATCACCATTTTTATGCTTGCTCATAACTGTTATTAAAGCAGATAGTGGTAGCTATGGTTATTAAAGAATCAAAGACTCCAAAATGTATGGGTACTGAACTGAGTTTAGACCAATATCACTATATAAGCTAAGACCAATATCACTATATGAGCTAATGAGTTTGGATTGAAAATATTATTGTGTTTTCAATTTTATTCTCATGGTTTTGTAGTTAAGTAGAGACAAAAGGTAGCTGCTGGAGAGTTGCATTAGATCCTAAGATCTAGGTGCAGTGCTCTCAGATTCAAGGCTCCTCACTGATGAAAACCATAGGCTAGAAACTAGTCAGGGGATATTGAATGAGTAGGCACTAGAAAGGGATTTTATACAGAAGCCTTCTGGCATCCATTGATTACACTGGCTTGCCCTTAGTGGCACAACTCTATGGAGAGTTTTGCCTGTGTTAATAATTTGGTTGCATTGGTCCCTTCTCTTCCTATACTGCTCACCATCAAAATGCAATTTAGCATTTACTTAAAAACCTTCTTTCCAAAACTTTTTTATTCTACTTTAATTATGTTTATAATTGCTAGTAACTTGCAGCAATTTGGCACCCATGCTGGAAAGTCATTTGAAGCAGGTGGGAGATGATCGCTGTGATTGTATAAATTAAAATAAATCTTGATCTACTCCAGCTGCAGTTTCACTATTGCAGCAGACTGGCCCTTCAATTGGAGAAATCTAATACAGAAGGTGGATAAGACCAATGGCACCTATAACCAGACCAAGGCTATACAAAGTATAACCTGTGGCCACATGTCCAGACTATACTCAGCTTCTAAATTCAAACCCCTACCATCAAAAGTATTTTTATCTGTTTTGAGGTAAAACCTCAGGCACCAGCTAATCATAAGTTATATAATCAGATATATCCCAAGATAGCTTGTTTCTCAATTGTGAGAAAGACAAAGAAAACTTTAATATACTTGCTCAACACTTATAACTAAATGTACCTTAACTATAAATTATAAAAAAGAACTGACCAAACAATAATTAGCAAACAAACGATTTATTTAAATGCACTTTTAATTAAAAGGTAAGATAATAAAGAGTATTGTAATAAAAAAACATTATAAATTTATTTAAACACACATCTAGTTAAAATATATGATAATAAATAATATTATAATTAAAGAATATTACAAATTTAAACTTGCACACACACATTAAAATATACTATAATAAGAATTCAGTAATCAACTTAAAGCTTTCCACATATCAAAAATGCATAATGAGAAAAATTAAATATACACACATATTAAGGGTTAACTCTATGCAATAACTTATGGGAGATGCTTAAAGATTGCTATGGCTGTAGCTATTAGACTTCAACAAAGTCTTTTCTTTGAACACAATTCAGTTTTATAAATGGGAATAATAAAGTTCATAGTTACCTAGGATTTTGGGTGGATTGCACCTTATACTTCAAGAGACATGACTCTTCCCTTTCTCCTACTATATAGATCACCAACTGGTTGGATTTTGGACTCCATTAATAGTTTTTCTTTTTGCTGACTTTCCACATTCACTGAGAGAGAGATTCTTTGAATGTTCTGCTCATAAGGTAGGCATGATTTCTAGATGGAGAACTTCTGTTGTTCTAGAGGAACAGGACTGAAGACTGGTTTCATAATTCAATGACTGTCTAGCATTGCATGATACTAGATGGTTCTTTGGTAAATGTGAGCACACATGCTCACATGCTGAAAATGACAATGACCTTCACCATCTTCTCTTCTTAGGAAACTCTTACATGATAGCAATAATAAATATGATGGTACTATAATGTTAATCTTAATAATTATGAATGGATTTGTCAGGCCTTTTATATGCTTCCTCCTTATTGTTTTTCTAATTATCACTCTGATTTGATTTAATTAATTTACAATTTTATTAATCATTTTCTGTTACATTTTAATCTGCATTTTTGCTTAAATTAATTTAGCATTCTGATAAGATCCACCCATGAATCATTTTCCTTTGTTTTTCACTTAATGTAATTACAGTTATTATTCCCTTTCTTCTATTTATCAACCAAGCAATCTTTCAGTGGATTTAAGTTTACAAGCTTTCTTTTTACATTTTAATTCAATTTTAATTTTTACATTTTTTCCTCTAAATTTATACAAAGAGAGAGCTCTAGTTTTGATTTTTTACTTAGTTAATCTTTCCCCCTCTTTTACCTATTCGCTCTTTAACTATTAAAACTCATATATATTTCCCTCTAAACTACAAGATGATGCAACCCTTTATCTTTTGGCAATTTGCATTTCTTAAAAACAAAATCTCTTCAAACATTTTAGTACTAATATTTCTCATTTATGAATACTTTACTTATTTCTTTTTATAAAAGCTAATCTGATCATTAACTAATAAATGATTCTGCAGTATTTTTATTTTTTTAAAATTTCATTTTAAAATTTTAAACTAACCATAATTTTTATTAAAAAAAATTACGAAACATGTAGCGCTATTCATTAGCGGTACTATATATATATATATAGTGGATTAATAACAAAAAAATTGTTTATTATTTATTTCCTTTAAGTTTTGTTTTTAATTTTTTTGCTTGAGTCTAAATTTGATCATTTCCTTGTTTTGATGTAATGTGTATAAAGTAAATAACAATTGATGAGAAGTTTTTTTTAAAACAAAGGTAAGTATTAATGTCTAAATTATATAGTTTACTTTAGATTATGTATTTATCATATGTTTGTTAAATGTTTAATTATAAAAAAACAAACATTTAATTATAGAAACAATTAATTGTTTTTCAACTACAATTCTTGTGGCCTATTTCATCTTTTCATAATAACTTTCATTTGATTTACAATCTCATTATACATATAGCCTGATTTGTACTGTATGTACAAGATGTTGTTACTGTGGTAATAGGCTTGAATTAGATAATTGTACCTTTAATGTTTTTGGTGGGGTGTAAAACCACATCTTACAGTATATATAGAGAGAGAGAGGGGGGAAAGAGAGAGTGGAAGAGGGAGAGACTGATTGTCTCATAGCTCATAACTCAGTGGATAAGTAATCTTTGTATATAGTGTGCATATATATATATATATTTAATGTTTAAAAGAAAAAATGAACACAGACAAAAATTATTTATGTAGCTATTTAAAATAAAGTCTACAATAAATTAAATCTTGTTTTATTAATAATACTTTTTGGTATTTGAATAAGTTATTTAAAATTACAATTTAATCTTTCTTTTTATTGCATTGTTCTGCAACCACTATTATTATTAACACTTTTCTTTATTACTTTTTACAAGTATAATATAATTGATATAATAATAGTATAACGCATTATAAAAAGTAATAAAGGAAGGTGTTAATAATAATATTGGTATTTAAAATTACATAAGAAAGTCTCTGATATAAATACATTTGATTTATTTTTGATTTTGATGACATTCTAAATTTTGAGTGTAACAAGGAAAGAAAATTATTTTTGTTAACAAAGATGTTTATTTTAATGGACACATAATTATAAAAAAGTGTTTTAAATGTACTAATTCTTAGAAAGATAAAAAAAAATTAATTAAAAAACTATTTCAAGACTCTATTTTGTTTCAGTGACTACAAGATCAATAATAACAATAATTGTGATACAATTATAATTTTATTTTTGTTAATTAACTTGAAAAAAATGCATAACATTAAGCAATTCTCATGAAAACAAATACTAGAATCAGTGTAAAAAATAAATAGAATAAAAATAAAAAGTAATTGCTAGGGGTTGGTCAAGTATGTGATAATTTATTTTTTGTTCATCCATAGATCAAAATATGCATATTAGGCACTTTTTGTTATACCTAAAGAATAAAGATTATAGAATAAATATTAATTACAAGCAGATAACAGTTGAATTGTCTATTACATATAACAAAGGATTCCTCTATAAAGCAAGCAAATATTTCTATAAGGCCGCCAACTCAATTCATTAGTATACATACTATCCATACATGATTTTACTGGAAAATGAGATCATCAAGTCTGTTATTTTAGTATATAATTAATGTCTGTCTGTTGCATTAATTATTTGTCAATAAATAGAGCCTTACGAAATAAGAAATGTGCTTATAATGCTTTTTTAGTTCTTAATTGACCATTTGTATTGGTAATATTTTACTGACTCAGATTTGAACCCTAACCAATAATATGTATACCAAATATAAGATATTCAAGCTTTCTCAAGCGTATATCGATAACGATCGATCAGAAAATATCTCAGTATTTAGATTTGTAAAGCTTATAAGTATTATTTCACTCAACCCAAATTATTTTAATAACAGAAATGATAATGAGGGAATTTTTTTTATTATCACAATGACTCTCAAGTATTTTATTTGTTTTAAGTTTCCATTTGCAGAAATGCTAAGTACCAAACCTTCTCAATAAAATTAGTGAAAATAATAACTCATCTTTTACTGATTTTTACCATGTTACCTCAATATATCATTCAGTGGTTTGCATGTTCTCAGAGCTGTGGATATTTTTTCCTAACTAGCATATGTACATTAAAGTTATATTATTTAATTATATATAAAACCAAATAAACAGCTGCAATAATAAATAAAATAATTTATTAATACAATAAAGTGTAAATAGGTTGGTTGTCGTTATATTATGTAAATTTCAATTGTAAATTTATATCTTGCATGCCATTATTCAGAAGATTATAATCATAAAGAATTAATATATTTTATTTTCTCTCCATTTAGTACGATCACATATATGAATATCAAAAAGAAAAATCATAGAAATATTTTTTTAAACAGTTCATATATTTCCATACCTTTATTAACTTCATATATGTGCCCATATCTATAGAAAGTAAAACATAACAGATTCTTTAAATTATTTTCTATTTAAGTTTATAATCATAATCTAGCTATAAAATACTGCATATTCTTGCAGAATATTAAATTTATTTCAGTCTTCATAAATTTAAAGGCCTTTTTTATTTTATATTAAGAAACAGCTTAATCTTCTAGTATCTTACCTTTTACTAATCATTCTGCTTTTTTCAATTATATTTAGTCGTTTCTTTACTTGAAATGAACATTAGACAAATAGATTAACTTTGCATTAGTGTACTACACCTCCAATCAATATTAGTTTTTGGCATTTAACTGTGCAGTCTGGCCTTTCCTTTTTCTGGAAGATTATAACAGTTAGTATTAAAACTCCTCATAAGCTTTATTTATTAGACTGAGTGATATACTTAGAGTTTTCAACAATATACTATTTACCAATTTCACCACTTACTTGTATAAATGCAGTTTATCCATTCTATTTTGAACATATTTTAGCAAATTTGCAGTCTTCTTCATAGCTATGATATAATGAACAAAATACAATACATGACTATGTAAATAATATCATAAAAACATAAACAATAAAATAAAAAATAAATAAAAAAGAACATAAAGTATAACAAAAGATAATAAAACTGAAATAAATATAAATATAATCAAACCCCCAAAAAATAATCCAGGTAATATAAAATAAAATATAAAATAAATATAAATTATACATATATATTCTTGACTGCATATATACATATTCATGAATAACTATTAATTTAAATATATTATTCATTTTTATTATTTTTAATAATTTCCTAATTATTTCTATTACAAACTTAAACTTTAATTGTATTATCTACACATTAATAAAATACTTAATTTATTTTCATATAATTGTCAGTTCAAACTTAATTTATTTATTAAGAATATTCTTTTAAATTTTCAAATCATATAATGTCTATTATTTTCTTATTCATTCTTCTGTTATTAATAATATTTTATACAGAAAAAGAATCAGAATTAAAAACAATTCTTTTTTTATGTTGCACTTCAAGTATACAATAGTCAAATATGTTTAAAAATACATATATACAAGCAACAAAGATTACAAATTATAAAATTATTATATAAAAGCCTTTTTCGGCAAATTATGTTTTTTTTTTTTCCCTTTTCAATATGTCTCCACGATTTAAAGCACATACAGCGACATTTATATAAACACATGAGAGAAGATAGATAAACAAATGGATATCTGACATGATCTATTATGTGATTTTTTCCCCCTCAATTCTACTACAAAATTACTCTGTTATATATATTGAATGGATATATATCCACATATATTAATTAATTAACTATCCATTCTTTATCCATTAACCACTTATTATTTAACTTAATGGATGTTTTGTATATATTCATACAGTTGTTTTTATTATACATGATGTAGTTTGTTTCATATATTTTACGTCTATTAACATTTTTAATGTAATCAAGAACACTTATATTATCAATACAATTTATTTTATGTCCATACTGCAAATAATGAACATATAACGCAGATCTATCATCTTTCCTAGCAATAGCATCATTGTGTTTTTTATTGTAGAATGAAAGATGATATAAAATATAAGAGAGGAATGGTTTATAAAATTAGATGTAATTTTTGTAATATGATTTACTATGGCTAGACATCAAAGCAATTGGGAGAAAGAGCTAAAGAACACAATGATGCTATTGCTAGGAAAGATGATAGATCTGCGTTATATGTTCATTATTTGCAGTATGGACATAAAATAAATTGTATTGATAATATAAGTGTTCTTGATTACATTAAAAATGTTAATAGACGTAAAATATATGAAACAAACTACATCATGTATAATAAAAACAACTGTATGAATATATACAAAACATCCATTAAGTTAAATAATAAGTGGTTAATGGATAAAGAATGGATAGTTAATTAATTAATATATGTGGATATATATCCATTCAATATATATAACAGAGTAATTTTGTAGTAGAATTGAGGGGGAAAAAAATCACATAATAGATCATGTCAGATATCCATTTGTTTATCTATCTTCTCTCATGTGTTTATATAAATGTCGCTGTATGTGCTTTAAATCGTGGAGACATATTGAAAAGGGAAAAAAAAAAAACATAATTTGCCGAAAAAGGCTTTTATATAATAATTTTATAATTTGTAATCTTTGTTGCTTGTATATATGTATTTTTAAACATATTTGACTATTGTAATAATATTTTATATTTATATTCCTTTTAATATCTAAAAACTATAAGTATTATAATTTTTTAACATCCATTTTTACATTAATTTTTTTAAACTAAGAAAAAACGTTTTTGTATTTTTTAAATGTGATGCGATGCACTATGGTTTCTTATTAGTCAAAGTCAGAAATCACCCATTCACTATACCCAGAGAAACCTGATAGCCACCGTATCTTCCATTTCAATTCCCCACTCTAAGTTTTTTAAATATTCTTTTCTATCCTGCTTGATCCTATTTTGACAATATCATCTTTGTCCACTCTATGGACTTTATATCTAGATCCCCCTTATTTTTTTCAAATCCAGCAATATAAAAAAAAAGCATAAAAAGATACTGAACAAAGACAGGAATGACTGATTGCTCTGAAAAGAATACTTATTTCTAAATAAGGTCAACTGTACAGTCAGCAAGTAATCTAGATAGACGGCTTACTTATTTGTAATAAATGGAAATCAATATTCATCATTAATAACCATGGGTATGGATTTTTAAACTTCAAAAAAAAAAAAGGCGAAGATAAAAATAGAAATTTTGCAGATTATACTAACAGTAATTATACAAATGGTCCGCAATGACAAATTCTTTCATATATATTGGTTTTTAAGTAGATTTATTTGGTAATTTGCTATGCAGTCTTTAATTTCTATAGCAAAATATTTATTTTTGTAAGAATCCTAGATTTCTCCTAATTGTAACTCTCCATTGTATTTTATTTATAGCAGAACTTTAGAATTGAGATAATTCATATATATTGTACCGGTCAACCACAACCCATCAATTATACACAGAAACCGACTTCAAACCCAGCCCAACTCCAGAACTAAATCCAAAACCAAACTGAATTCAAACCCGAACCCCACGTACAAATGACCGATGTATAACAGAATCCATGGTACACGGTATAGCTAAACTAGCTCTGTGGAAAACATAAACAATATAATCCTGACTAATTTATATATAGATGTGTGGTGTACTCTCAATGCTGTAACCAATCAATATAATATATATTCTTGGGTTGTCGACACAGACAGTAATCAAATGGCGGTAAAATAACTATTTAATGAATAGAGAGGCTAAAATAGATTATACAAATATTTAATAATTACTATTGCTATTAAATAATATTCACATACAGTACAGCTAACTTGTTATATACAATATCAATTAGTTTACTTCTAGTCTTTAATGGAAAATATTATAATTGATGAACAACATTTCATCAATATTTCTGGGTTGACTTTATAACCATTATATCCTATGCCCGGTGTAGACAATATCACAAATGATTTCTTCTCTAAATACAACACTAGCATAATTTAAAACAATTGATTGATTTACATGTTTAATTATATACAAGGTATATGAGAGTCAGAGTAAAATATAACTTCAAATGTTTCATCCTTATTAGTCTAAATTATTCTTATTAAACTAAAGTAACTTCGTTGGTTTTAAAAACAAATCAACCATCACGTATTACGGGGATGGGAAATAAGCTTATATCTTAAAATATAGAAGTGATGGGACTGGCTGCTATTAGAGATGAATATAATAAATCAAAGGTAATAGTTTGCGGTGTGTTAATGGAAGCCTGGGCAGCTTGTGCTTTAGCAAGTCTTTACATCCTCAGGTGAATCTAGGGAAGAATTTCTTTCTCCCTTGTTTGAAGTCACAGACGAGGCACTGAATCAAGCTATGGGATGCAAAAGTAGCACTAAACCAGTAACATTGTGTAATGAATGATCGAAGTAAGTTTATAAATATATATAAGACTTCATTTATTCCTCCATAACTTTTCCCACATAATCGTCTGACAAAGTAATTTAAAACCAAACGGTAAGGCCAAAAGATCATATGCTTAACTATTAATCAATTACACTCTGAATCTCATACTCCTCCTGACTGTTTGGAAGGTAGTAAATACAATAATGGCTACCTTTTAAATTATTTCCCCTTTCCCTCGTATAAGAAAATATGCAATCAAATAAATAAAATCGATTCTAAATATTAACTACCCAGTGGCATAGAATAAAACATCATTAATTAAAAACTGTAATACATACATCGATATCCCCCAACTCGAAACACAAGGAATCAATTATTTATTCCATATGAAATTTATATTCAATATAATAATCATTATCTAAGTGCAAACTGAAATATCTTTAATCGAGTTGAAAAATATCAATTGCCATTAATTTAAACCGAAATGTATATAATAATAAATAAAATATTTATTAAAAGTCATCATAAAATATAAAGGCTTAACAAATTGCTATTTAAAGACTAGAGTAAAAGAAATATAAAAGGGGGAGGGAGAAATTTACTGACAGGTTTACTGTAGACATTTTAGCAAAAAAAAAACACAAATATTTAACATATTTAGTGCAAGATTAAAACATAACCATAATTAAATAAGGGACTGAAGTTAAAAGAAAGTGAAAAGTTCATGTAAAGTAAATTTACCATTCTTTCTTCGTCCGGACTCTTTCCTTGCGATGGTGATGGTTCAGAACGTAGGCGTGCATTTTGATTCTTTATAATGACATAATGCATTTCAAAATTGAAGATTGGAAAACTGGAAACACGGGCACATGATATTTTGGCAGGCTAGGAAGGTTTAATCGGCAGGACAGAGATCAGCTTTCTGAACTTAGCCCATCATTATTGAAGTTTACACGGTAACTTCTTAATATGGCACCCTCTAATTTCACTCTCCAACACTTTTTTTGCAGGGTGGGGAAGAGAAGAAAAAAAATGTAATGTCCAAAATGGTAAAAGTAAGTCACAATTGATCCTCCCAATTATTTATTACTTCATTTCGGACACCGCCTCCTTTGATTTTTTTTTTGGCCTCCAGCAATATTCACTTTTAACTACCCACTCTGTACATTGGAATGTTTTAAGATAATTTCCCTCTATTATGCCACTTACATTTCAACTTATACAAACATTTTGTAGATAACAAGATTCAACAATTTATCTGAAACCCATTTTCAATTAGGAAATGGCTTTACGAATAATCTAACAATCGATTTAATTACTAAGACGGTCAAACAATTTTACTCTGTTCACAAAACAATTAATTAATACATTCCTTTTGTACAATATAGTCAAATCAATGCTTAATGGAATGCAACCTTTGATCAGGCTTTTTAAATAAATTTGTATAAGTATTTTTCTATGAATTTGTACATATGTAACTGTTTAAAATAAAGAATTATTCATACAATGAAACTTTCTCTTCCCCTTTTTTTACAATAATCTTGTATTGATATACAAACCACGCACACCCAAACGATATATATCTTACTATTTACAATATTTATACAAGAAATTTTATTCAATTATTTATACAAAACATGAAACAACCAATTTAACTTTATGTGGCTTGGATGAACAAAGCCTCATTGTGCGGGAATAACGGTTAGTACTAAATTTGCCATACCAAAATTTGGAAAATCATGAAACTAAGATCGATTCTCCAATCTAACTGTTTCATTTCTTCCCACCTAAAAAAAATGTTTACACATATATTACAGAACCTGCATCAACTTACAAAGTCGTTTGACTAAAGAGAACAGTCTTGGTGAGAATTTGAATCTGAACATGGGCGTAAAACAATACATTTTATCAAACGTCAGTTTATTAATATCCATTATTTGTTACTCGTGAATTTATATTTAAAATATCATGGTCATTTACCTGGGTACCCTGAACTACATGTGCCCACTATGATCTCCCTGGATCAGGAGGTATATATGGTTTTAATTGTCTATGGTTGTGATGACCCTGATCCCATTCTCTTCTTGTTGGAGACAAATCTCCATAATCTATCTGGTTTAAAAGTTTGATAGCTTTCTCAAATGACATGGGGCATATTCCCAGCATCATTCTTTGTATCCATGTGGGTAGATTATGTACAATAATCCAAATAATGTGTTGATCACTGTATTTGAAAGCAGTCAAGGATTTAAGTACCATCACTTGGTGAATGAAGAATGCTGCATAACTCTGTTTATTATTCGCATGATATTTCTGGTTGGAGAATCTGTGTAAAATTTCCTCCTGTCCATCCTCACTCCAATATCTTTTTAGGAGGCCATTTTCATAGCCTTGAATCATGATCGGCAGATTGTTCAATAATTTCCACCAAGTTTTCGCAGATTCTCTTAGATAATGGCTGGCAACAGTTGTTTTCTCATTCTCAGCCATTGGGTGTAAGCAGAAAAATTCCCTAATACTATCTAAATGGATGGCTGGATTCTCCCCATGCTCACCTTTAAATATTTGAATTTGGATGGACGATCCATAATATGGTATATTATCCATCCTTATTTGTGGATTTGTTGTCTGCTGTAATTTTATTTCGTTCCCCTTGATAGCGGTTTTTCCTGCCGCTTTGGTGGTTCAACTTGATCCTGTCCCTCAGTTTGCAGATCTGATTCATCATTATTAACTTCTGCCTTCTGGCTCATTCTTCCTTCTTCACTGTCTTCCCTGCTCTGAATTTCAAACTCCTTTGGTCTGGTTTGAACATCTTCTTCCTCCTTTGTGTTGCTATATGACTCCATTGTTTGATCTGGCTTATGGTCAATTCCCATATGCCCTTCTTGAATGTTGAACATCTGCTCCATCATAGCCATCATCAGTTTTCTATCCTCCCTCATTTCCTCAAGAATCACATAAAATTTTCCATCATCATTGCAACCTCTCTGCTTGATGTTCCTCTTTAACAGTCTACCGCTTTTCCCTTCATCAGACTTTTCTTTAAAAACAACCTCATGGTCACTTGATGTGTCTGACGATTTGGCACTACTTCCAGATGGTTTACTTTCCTCTTGTAGTTCTTCCACTTTATATATATTTTTAAACTATATGCGTAACTTTAGTGTGTCAATTTGGTCTTTGCAAAAATATTTGTTTATAGAATCATAAGAGATACTGATCCCTGATCTTATGTGCCAAATCTTCCCCAGCTGCCAAGATACCGAGTTCTCTCCTTTCTCATCTAGTTTGTATGCCTCACTTTCTTTCTTTCACCTATGCTCCGATTAATTTCTGTTATATAAGCAACCCCCTTTTCTTTTTTTTTCTATATATGATAACATATCTAAACTATTAATAAAATGGGACAAAATTTATTTCACCTGATTCAAACTGTTCTCCTCAGTCCTATATACAAAAAAAACATACTAATAATTAGTAGTATATATATACATACTATTTTATAATACCGTCAGCAATTCTCTTTTTTTTTTAAACAAAACATTCGCTACTGCTGCATGGACAACATTTTTGCTGACAAATTTATTTGAAAGGCACCAGCCAGCAAAATGTGGACAATGGATCGTTTAATCCACTGCTCACCCAAATATATATATATTGATTACACAACTTAAATACAGTTATTTGATTCAAAACATGTTTTAATAAAATGTTGATTAATATTAACACTAACTTCGGCGGTGCTACCAATTAAAATTTAGATTTTCTGGAACGTAAGTATATACACCATTAAACACTTCGCCAACTGCATCTGGCTGTTTAGTGATATACAACAAAACTTAACCTAAACAGTTACTTTACCTAAAACAGATAACATATATTCCGGTTAATAAACTTTACTCGACTAACATTTATTACGCAATTTCTTTGAGAAGGTTTCTATACTAAACATGTCCATATATACACAGGCGTTTAAATATTTATAACCTGACAAGTATCTCCACCTCTTTTTTTCCTAAAAAATATATCCAATTTTCTTCTGTTACAAAAAAAAAAAAGAACTTTCAAAAGGATGCAGAAAAAATCCAAGTCATTTATTTTGAATTTAATAGACCACAAAAAAAAATGTAATACAGGTTTTCACCTGCTTTGAAACTATTACTCACTATATTTGTCATTAAAACAAACAACAAGAAAAGAAAACTTTGAAGTCACTTCCTATTTATTATATCCTTTTTTTTCCAAAAAAAAACTTAATGTATCACTATATTTTCTTAACAATATTAGCGGATAGTATATTTAAATAAAACTACTTGACAAACGGAAAATATTAGTCTATTTGCTTACTTCAAAACATCGCTATAAAACTGCTCATTTAATAACGCAAACTATATCTCAACAGTATGAACAAAAAAAAATATATCCCTATAACTCAATATTTACTCTTATCTATTCTACAGGGTGTGGGAGATTTCTTCATCAGAGCATCACGGAGGGCATCCAAAATTTAACCTACTGTACTGGTCAACCGCAACCCATCAATTATACACAGAAACCAACTTCAAACCCAGCCCGACTCCAGAACTAAATCCAAAACCAAACTGAATTCAAACCTGAACCCCACGTACAAATGACCGATGTATAACAGAATCCATGGTACACGGTATTGCCTAAACTAGCTCGGTGGAAAACATAAACAATATAACCCTGACTAATTTATATATAGATGTGTGGTGTACTCTCAATGCTGTAAATGATCAATATAATATATATTCTTGGGTTGTTGACACAGACAGTAATCAAATGGTGGTAAAATAACTATTTTAATGAATAGAGAGGCTAAAATAGATTATACAAATATTTAATAATTACTATTGCTATTAAATAATATTCACATACAGTACAGCTAACTTGTTATATACAATATCAATTAGTTTACTTCTAGTCTTTAATGGAAAATATTATAATTGATGAACAACATTTCATTGATATTTCTGGGTTGACTTTATAACCATTGTATCCCATGCCCGGTGTAGACAATATCACAAATGATTTCTTCTCTAAATACAACACTAGCATAACTTAAAACAATTGATTGATTTACGTGTTTAATTATATACGAGATATATGAGAGTCAGAGTAAAATAAAACTTCAAATGTTTCATCCTTATTAGACTAAATTATTCTTATTAAACTAAAGTAACTTCATTGGTTTTAAAAAAAAATCAAACCATCATGTATTACGGGGATGGGAAATAAGCTTATATTTTAAAATATAGAAGTGATGTGACTGGCTGCTATTAGAGATGAATATAATAAATCAAAGTAATAGTTTGCAGTGCATTAATGGAAGACTGGGCAGCTTGCACTTTAGCAAGTCTTTACACCCTCAGGTGAGTCTAGGAAAGCATTTCTTTCTCCCTTGTTTGAAGTCACAGACGAGGCACCGAATCAAGCTATGGGAAGCGAAAGTAGCACTAAACCAGTAACATCGTGTAATGAATGATCGAAGTAAGTTTATAAATATATATAAGACTTCATTTATTCCTCCATAACTTTTCCCACATAATCGTCTGACAAAGTAATTTAAAACCAAATGGTAAGGCCAAAAGATCATATGCTTAACTATTAATCAATTACACTCTGAATCTCATACTCCTCCTGACTGTTCGGAAGGTAGTAAATACAATAATGGCTACCTTTTATTATTATTTCCCCTTTCCCTCGTATAAGAAAATATGCAATCAAATAAATAAAATCGATTCTAAATATTAACTACCCAGTGGCATAGAATAAAACATCATTAATTAAATACCGAATACATACATCGATATCCCCCAACTCGAAACACAAGGAATCAATTATTTATTCCATACGAAATTTATATTCAATATAATAATCATTATCTAAGTGCAACCTGAAATATCTTTAATCGAGTTGAAAAATATCAATTGCCATTAATTTAAACTGAAATGTATATAATAATAAATAAAATATTTATTAAAAGTCATCATAAAATATAAAGGCTTAACAAATTGCTATTTAAAGACTAGAGTAAAAGAAATATAAAAGGGGGGAGGAGAAATTTACTGACAGGTTTACTGTAGACATTTTAGCAAAAAAAACAACAACAAATATTTAACATATTTAGTGCAAGATTAAAACATAACCATAATTAAATAAGGGACCGAAGTTAAAAGAAAGTGAAAAGTTTATGTAAAATAAATTTACCATTCTTTCTTCATCTGGACTCTTTCCTTGCGATGGTGATTGTTCAGAATGTAGACACACATTTTGATTCTTTATAATGACATAATGGATTTCAAAATTGAAGATTGGAAAACTGGAACCACAGGCACATGATATTTTGGCAGGCTAGGAAGGTTTAATCGGCAGGACAGAGATCAGCTTTCTGGACTTAGCCCATCATTATTGAAGTTTACACGGTAACTTCTTAATATGGCACCTTTAATTTCGCTCTCCAGCACTCTTTTTGCAGGGTGGCAAAGAGAAGAAAAAAAATGTAATGTCCAAAATGGTAAAAGTCCCTCCCACAATTCTCTCGATTATTTATTACTTCATTTCGGACTCCGCCTCCTTTGATTTTCTGGCCTCCAGCAATATTCACTTTCAACTACCCACTCTGTACATTGGAATGTTTTAAGATAATTTCCCTCTATTATGCCACTTACATTTCAACTTATACAAACATTTTGTAGATAACAAGATTCAACAATTTATCTGAAACCCATTTCCAATTAGGAAATGGCTTTACGAATAATCTAACAATCGATTTAATTACTAAGATGGTCAAACAATTTTACTCTGTTCACAAAACAATTAATTAATACATTCCTTTTGTACAATATAGTCAAATCAATGCTTAATGGAATGCAACCTTTGATCAGGGTTTTTAAATAAATTTGTACAAGTATTTTTCTATGAATTTGTACATATTTAACTGTTTAAGATAAAGAATTATTCGCACAAGGAAACTTTCTCTCCCTCTTTTTTTTTTTAAATAATCTTGTATTGATATACAAACCACGCACACACAAATGATATATATCTTACTATTTACAATATTTATACAAGAAATTTTATTCAATTATTTATACAAAACATGAAACAAACAATTTAACTTTACGTGGCTTGGATGAACAAAGCCTCATTGCGCGGGAATAATGGTTAGTACTAAATTTGCCATACCAAAATTTGGAAAATCATGAAACTAAGATCGATTCTCCGATCTAACTGTTTCATTATATATATATTAAAACAGATATACTGTTCCACATATGTATTCAAAACACTCCCCCCACTATTTAAAAAAACTAGCATGATCTGTTGTTAAAAATGAAAAGAAAAGACAATAATGGTTAAGTAAAACTAAACATTTAAAGAAACAAAGGAATCATGAAAATTGGCAGCAATGAAAAAAGAAAGATAGTTTGATCAAATTAAAAAAGAAATAAAGCAAAAAGTTTATGGTTAAAAGAAAATCATTATTGATTTTATAGTTTTAAATTACGACATAAATAAAAGCTGGCATTTATTAAAAATATTACATTTTTAATTTTTGGAACAATGTTGTCATATAAACTGTGATAATCACTTGAGACAGTCTTACAAATTGGAAAACATGGCTTATCCTTATGATTTTTTATCTGTCCCATGAAAAGTAGAGTGTCCAAACCTTAAGAAGAGAAAAGCACTCGGGCTTAAATGAGAGCTGTATAACAAATCAGACATGGCAAGGCTGCTTAATCAATCCTGAGATCTGAGTATAAATAGTTAAGTTGGAAGTTCAGAGCAGATTTTAAAAGAGATTTGAAAAGGTGACTTTAAAAGGATTATAAAAAAGACTTTAAAAGGATTATAAAAAAGACTTAAAAAAGATTTTAAAGAGTCAGAAAAGTGAAGAGTTAATAGATTAAAATTTTCATCTAAGTGTTGCTTGACTATTTAAATGACAACTGATCTTAAGGAATCTTGGAATATAATGTTTATAGCCACTGTTAATAATGGAAAAGGAAAATTTTATTAAGGATATCATAACAATGGAAGGCTAATTTGTAATAGCTTCTTATCTTCATCCAAAAGTGATGGTTCTCCAAGATTTGCCTGTGTGATCATCATGAAAGGGAATAATGCCATTCAGCTTAAATAAAATGACCCCTTTTTGAGGGAACAGACTGGAAATAAAAAAATGAAGGTAACAATTTTATAAAATATGTAATATTTATACGAGTTTATAAAAGACAAACAATTTTATAAAATATGTAATATTTATACGAGTTTATAAAAGACAAACAAAACGCCTTTCTTAGAAAAGAAAAAAAAATTATGAACAAAATAGCTACGTAAAAATATGTTTATTAATAATAAATTGTAAATGCTAGATGTCTTAAATGTCAATAATCAAAAGGTATTTTATTCAATACTTATACATGTTTATAAAAATAAAAAACAAAACAAACATCTTTCTTAAAAATGAATTATATGAAATTACGTTTATTATTGATAAATTATAAATGAACTGCTGATGAATTTATGTATAAAAATAAACATCTGCAGCAGACCAAGTAAATATTTATGCTAGAACAATTAAATATAAATCATAAATGCTTAACTGCATAGTATTTATATCTAAATAAAATAATAAAGTTTATATATTTGATTAAATTACAAATGCTCCACAAACCTAGAATAGTTGAGATTACATGTTTACCCACATGTAATAATTCTCAAAATAATGAAATGCTGTATAAATCATAACTGCTTAACTGCATGTTCTTTATAAGAATGACTTTATTATACAACAAATTACATCCTTCAAATGCTATTATTGGAAGTACGCCAAAGAAACACAATGGACCATAAATGAAATATTTGTTTGAATTAAGTGGAACTCTGAATAAGATGCTATAAGTGGTCTTCATTATTATCTCTGTTGTCTTCATGTATTGCACTCCTCTCTGTGAATTAATTAAATAACTAAAGATGTAAATTATTAAAGAACTGTTGAAAGAAAGACTTTATTATACAACAAATTACATCCTTCAAATGCTATTATTGGTAGTATACCAAAGAAACACAATGCACCATCAATGAAATATTTGTTTGAATTAAGTGGACATCTGAATTAAATATCAGTTGTTAAATGAAATTGTTGTTACCTAAAATTAATTTTAGTTATCCAGTTGTTCAGTTCTATTATTTTTTGCATTACTTATCATTCATTGCACTTGTTCACGAGAATATCATGCCACCTGAGCTATGTTTGACATAACTAGACCTAGGTAAGTCATGTTGTAGTGAGATGGAACTCTAAAGGCACTGTTTGGAAAACCAAACACAGAAATGTCTAGATGCTTCCAGTCTCTATGGTGCTACATCCTCTGATGAGCAGGAAATATTGTTGTAGGGGGGGGATAACATCTGCATTGTGGAATGCCAATTGATAGTTCCTTTCTGCAACATACTCATCAGGAAATTGTTACAACCGAGGTAATAAAGGGGTTGTATGTGCAGGTCCAGTTACATTTGTCACCCTACTGTGAGGCCTGATCTAACTAGCCTATCCACAGGCATAAAACAGATAGAAATGAGGAATAAATAAAAAAAGAAGAAATGGAAAAGGCATAAGCAAATCACAATTCTGTGATGTGAACAGTGCATGTGATGCAGTGATGTGATTTATTCAAAAAGGGTGGAAAAATAAAATTTTAAAAGAGTAAATAAAAATGAATGGCATAAATAATGAAAAGGCATAACAAAGACTTGGATTTAAATCATGGTATGGATGGAGAGAGAAGCTTATCAAAATCTAATAAAAAAAGTACAAATAAAATTAAAAAAAATATTGAGGATAAACAGATCAAAAAAAAAAAAAATCATGAATACAGAAAGTATAGAAAATCTTCCTGAGGAAGAAGATAAACAAGAAGTCAAAGCAGATGATCAAAAGCAGTCACAGAAAACAGAGAAGATGTCCATGTTAGCCCAGTTAATGGAAATGATAAAAGAAAATAACAAGAAAAGAGAGGAACAGAAAGAAGAAGACAACAAGAAAAGAGAGGAACAGAGAGAAGACAACAAAAAAAGAGAGAAAGATAAAAAGAACATAGTAAACAAAGAAAAGAAGACAACAAGAAAAGAAAGGAACAGAGAGAAGAAGACAACAAGAAAAGAGAGGAAGATAAAAAAGAACATAGAGAACAGAGAGAAGAAGACAAAAGAGAATTGAAAGAACAAATCAGAGAAATAACTGAAAGCCAAAATGAAAAGTTCAGCCATTTAATAAAAGAAATGACTAACAAAATATTAAAAATTAAGAAGGAAGTGATGGAGGAAGTAAAAGGCTCACTAATAGAGCAAGAAGTCAAAATGACCTAGATATGCGAGGCCATGGATACAAAAATAATAAGAATCCAAGAATCCATGCAGGAGAAGGTAGATATATTGACCACCCAGATGAAAGAGATAGAAATAAAAAATAGCAATACATTGCCTAAACAAGGAAAGGCAGAAACAGGCCAAAAAGAAAGTCAAAAAAAGAATTATCTAGTTAGTCATGATGTCCCTATAACTAACCAGATGTCTGGAATTGTAAATCAATTCTTAAAAATCAGAACTTTTTCAGGGAGCTGTTATGAAGCACCTACAAAATATGTAAAAAGTTTGGAGAGGTACTTTAGTATTAATGTATTGACAGAAGAGGCAAACCTGGCAATAGCATGTAGTCATCTCCAAGGTGCAGCACAAACATGGTGGGTTTCACTGTTCACTCAACCTACAAATTTTGATTATTTTAAAGGAGCACTAATGAGCTGTTACTGGAGTGATGATTATCAGGAGGGAATTAAATATAAGGTGTCCCAGGAAAAATGTCCACCTGGGGAGCCTTATACACTTTTTTTAGAAGACAGGTGGCCAGGTTAAGAGCCTTGACATCTGACCCCCTATCTGAACTCCATATTATTAGATTGATATGGCACAGCTTCCCAAGTTACAGAGAAAAAATGCTAATTGGGACTGATTGTCGATCTATTGAGCAGGTTGCTGAACTATTAACAGCCTATGATAGCTGCAGTGCATCAGCAACAAAGGAAGGAGGAGCAAAGCAACCACAAAACAAACATCCCTAGAGAAGAGATGATGGGCCTAGAATAGGAGCCATCAGATACAAAAGGAAAATGCCTCCTTAAAAATATCACAACTATGACCCACCACCATAGTATCATCACCAAAGAAATGGGATACCACAATGGAAAAGGCAAAGAAGATATTCAACAGGTAATATGCACAGCCCATACCAAACCCAGGTTATAAGAAGATCAAATAGTGATGATAACTTGCAGAAAAGTGTGGCTAGAAATGCAAGCCACCATGATGATGTATGGCCTGAAAAACACCCAAAAATAGGACAAAATAGAAGTCCATCACCTCAAAACAAAGAAAGATGCCATAGGAGAGGTGATCATGATCATCAGTCTTCCAAGCCAGGCTGCAGTTACAATACAGAACAATAAAATAGAGATAGTTGATGAAAGAAGTTTGTGAGTGGGATGTGGTGATGCATGAATTTGTGTTTTTTATGTCAGGATGGGTGGATGATTGACCGGGGCTGCTTGGATGCATTGTGTTATGCTGCTCTGAAGTATATGCTTGGCGTGATTCAGACCTGGATGTTGAGTTCCTAGGGTAGTCCAATGGTGTGTATATATAGGCCTCATGAACAGGCCTTGCTCTCATGAATAGACCAAATGAATAAGCCACTAAGACTCACAGAAACTGAGCAGGGTTGTCTGAGTGCCAAATTGTGTTTTTTTCTGGCTCCTACTCTTAGTTGGATTATCCTTCTAGGTACAAGAGAGGTGGTGCTTAAAAATTAGATATTTTCTCATGACATCATGGGGCAGTATGTGCTAGTAGTTTGTGCTTGGCTGTCTGCTTATTCTGGCATTGGAGGCTATAGTTTATGTATTCAGTTTTCCAGGTCATCTTATCCATTTCATCAGCACATCTAAAACCAGAAGAGATGCAGTAATGAGAAATGATGTGTATAGTATGTGGAATATAATTGTACTTCCGTGCGATTTCATCCCAAAATTTGGTGGGGGGTAATGAAACAGATATACTGTTCCACATATGTATTCAAAAGACCCTCCCCATTTAAAAAGACTAGCATGATTTGTTATTAAAAAAGAAAAGAAAAGACTTAATAATGGTTAAGGAAAACTAAAAATTTAAAGAAACAAAGGAATCATGAAAATTGACAGCAATGAAAAAAGAAAGATAATTTGATCAAATTAAAAAAGAAATAAAGCAAAAAGTTTATAGTTAGAAGAAAATCATTATTGATTTTATAATTTTAAATTATGATATAAATAAAAGCTGGCATTTATTAAAAATATTACATTTTAAATTTTTGGAATGATGTTGTCATATAAAGTGTGATAATCGCTTGAGGCAGTCTTACAAATTGGAAAACATGGCTTATCCTTATGATTTCTTATCTGTCCCATGAAAAGTAGAGTGTCCAATCCTTAAGAAAAAAAAGCACTCGGGCGTAAATGAGAGCTGTATAACAAATCAGACATGGCAAGGCTGCTTAATCAATCTAGAGATCGGAGTATAAATTAGTTGAGTTGGAAGTTCATAGAAGATTTTAAAAGAGATTTGAAAAGGAGACTTTAAAAGGATTATAAAAAATATTTAAAAATAAATAAATTAAAAAGTAAGAAAAGTGAAGAGTTAATAGATTAAAATTTTCATCTAAGTGTTGCTTGACTATTTAATTGACAGCTGATCTTAAGGAACCTTGGAATATAATATTTATAGCCACTGTTAATAATGGAAAAGGAAAATTTTTATTAAGGATATCATAATGACGGAAGGCTAATTCGTAATAGCTTCTTATCGTCATTTAAAAGCCATGGTTCTCCAAGATTTGCCTGGGTGATCATCATGAAAGGGAATAATGCCATTCAGCTTAAATAAAATGACCCCTTTTTGATGGAACAGACTGGATATAAAAAAAAATGAAGGTAACAATTTTATAAAATATGTAATATTTATATGTGTTTATAAAAGACAAACAAAACGTCTTTCTTAGAAAAGAAAAAAAATTATGAACAAAATAGCTATATAAAAATACATTTATTAATAATAAATTATAAATGCTAGATGTCTTAAATGTCAATAATCAAAAGGTATTTTATTCAATACTTATATGTGTTTATAAAAATAAAAAACAAAACAAACATCTTTCTTAAAAATGAATTATATGAAAATACATTTATTATTGATAAATTATAAATGAACTGCTGATGAATTTATGTATAAAAATAAACATCTGCAGCAGACCAAGTAAATATTTATGCTAGAACAATTAAATATAAATCATAAATGCTTAACTGCATAGTACTTATATATAAATAAAATAATAAAGTTTATGTATATGAATATACATCTATATTTGATTAAATTACAAATGCTCCACAAACCTAGAATAGCTGAGATTACATGTTTACCTACCTGTAATAATTCTCAAAATAATGAAATGCTGTATAAATCATAACTGCTTAATCACATATTCTTTATAAAAAGGACTTTATTATACAACAAATTATGTCCCTCAAATGCTATTATGGGAAGTATATCAAAGAAACACAATGGACCATAAATGAAATATTTGTTTGAATTAAGTGGAACTCTGAATTAGATGCTATCAGTGGTCTTCATTATTATCTCTATTGTCTTTGTGTATTGCACTCCTCTCTGTGAATTAATTAAATAACTAAAGATGTAAATTATTAAAGAACTGTTGAAAGAAAGACTTTATTATACAACCAATTGCATCCTTCAAATGCTATTATTGGAAGTATACCAAAGAAACACAATGGCCGATCAATGAAATATTTGTTTGAATTAAGTGGAACTCTGAATTAAATATTATCAGTTGTTAAATAAAATTGTTGTTACTTAAAATTAATTTTAGTTATCCAGTTGTTCAGTTCTATTATTGTTTGCATCACTTATCATTCATTGCACTTGTTCATGAGAATCTCATGCCTCCTGAGCTATGTCTGGCATAACTAGACCTAGGTAAGTCAGGTTGTAGTGAGATGGAACTCTAGTGGTGCCATTTGGAAAATCAAACACAGAAATGTCTAGATGCTTCCAGTCTCTATGGTGCTACATCCTCTGATGAACAGGAAATATTGTTGTAGGGGGGATAACATCTGCATTGGGGAATGCCAATCGATAGTTCCTTCCTGCAACATGCTCATCATGAAATTGGTACAACCAAGGTAATAAAGTCGTTGTATGTGCAGATCCAGTTATAATATATATATATATTATAACGTTTTTCGTTTTGCTAGGCCTTTACACGCTAATATAAACTGTGTGTGAGTTGATCCAGCTATGTCAAAAAATAAGAAAGTTATATTTCTATTCTAAAAATATAGCTATATTTCCTGATCAACTCGGCCTATTAATTGTTGAGAATTGTGCTATTGACGAAATCAGCTTTTAATTTATTTCATCTGGGCACCAGAATTCCTAAGAATTCACTGAAATCATCATATAACATCTCACAAATAAAAAAAAATACTTTTAAACTAATCGGTATTACATCATACCGTAACGAGAATTATTTTTTTAAGATTATTACTCCTGGGCTTATTCAAACATATTGGCAAAGGTAAATTACATTTTTAAATCTTATTAAACTAATAATAGATTCAATAATAAAAAATAATAACTATTATTGATAACGCACAATGAAAAAGATTGATAAAAGTAAAATCTCTTTTATTCTAACAAACTGAAATATTTAACGTTAAATTGTTAATTAAATAAACTGGAGAGAACACACACTAATTCGGATATAAGTCAATTAATAAAAAAACAATTTCACAATTACAGTTCACTTCCAAATTTCTTCTAGAAAGTTCCTAAAATGAATGTCCCTTGCACAAGAAAATTAATGTCTCTATCGGGATTGTTTAAACATATTTTTAAAAATTGTTTGCAAACGTTTAATTTTTTCACAATCGGGAATAATGAATCATAGCTTACCGGTAAGTTTTGTGAATTCATGAAGATTGTAGCTTACTATGCATAGTTTTTTGGGTTAGAATTGAGGTCGGCCTTTGATTATTAGTTGATCTTGTAGTCTGTTCCGAAGGCTAGTCGCAGAGGCTTTTCTAGTATCCATCTTCTTAATGATGTCAGCTAAAGCCCTGGACTACTCCCGCATGAAGGATTATTTCATCGTGAAGTGGTCTTGGATTTAATAATCCAAAACCAGCCAAAGGAAAAACAGAAAAACAAGACATTCTTCAAACTGATCTCTGCCTTTTATACTCTCTAGAGGCTCAGTTTTCCGACTTCTGCGCATATCTTTTGTTTGTCAAAATATCCGTTGATAATCTTATATATTCTTTACAAAATTTATGTTACAAAGTCTCTATTTTTTTCAGCATAATTCTGCCATCTTTAATTAGTTGAAATATTTTTACTTTCTCTTATCTAGATTGGTAATTTGTGTCTTTTGTTCTCTCCAATTCTAACTTTTATTTCTAATTACATAAAAAAAAAACGAAAGAATAATTTAACTTTCATTGTACGTTATTTTTTTAAAAAAAAACTTAGTCAAAAAAAAAATCTAAATTTACTTTTATTTTTTAGCTTTTACCAAATGCCAATATATTTGCAATGTATATAAATAAATGTTACAATATATATAGTGGAATGTCAGCAATTTTTTCAACTACTATGCTTAAAGTAAGCATAAAATACTTTTCTATGAAATAGGTTAAATATTCTCACATTTATGTACAACAGTAGATTCAATATCATCACATTAAGCATCACATGATCACCATCTCTTATATTAGCACATAATTGTTTATAAACAAGGTAAAACTTTTCATACAGTAGTGCCACCCTGTGCCAAACAAAGTAATCAATGGATTCCAGAAGGCTTGTCATAACATTCCTATCTAATGCCTACTCATCCAATATCCCCAGACTAGTTTCTGGCTTGTGGCTTTCATCAGTAAGGAGCTTTGGATCTGAGAGCACTGCATCTCCAGCAACCACCTTTTATCTCTACTTAACTATAAAACTATGAGAATGAAATTGAAAATGCAATATTTTCAATTTAATCTCAATAGCTTATATAGGCATATGGGTCTGAACTCAGTTCAGCACCCATATATTTTGGTGTCTTTGGCTTTTTAACAAATTATTAAGCATCACATGATCACCATCTCTTATACTAGCACATAATTGTTTATAAACAAGGCAAAATTCTCCATACAGTAGACATTAGATGAGATTTTATGTACAAGCCTTCTGGCATCCATTGATTACTTTGTTTGGCACAGGGTGGCACTACTGTATGGAGAGTTTTGCCTTGTTTATCATCACATTAAATAAGATGAAAGATTTATTATTAGATCTTTTGATTTTGCTACCATATTTTTAGAAAATTACTTAAGTAAATTGTTTCTGTCTTTACATCATTAACTCTATATATGATTTAGTTAAAATACGACCATTTCACTGTAATCTATGTGGAATCTCAACAACCAAGTCTATTATTTTACCTAAAAATTATCAAGGTAATTAAATTGATTATAATAAATAATAAAAAGCATATACAACAGGTGTATATGTTTTTTACTATTTATTATAATTTATATGAAAGAACAGCATAATAGATCAACAGCATAATAGATATCATTAATTTTCATTTTTGATGATTAAATTGATTAATATTTTTAACTTGATAATGATTTGTATTTTGAAGATGTTTTTTCATTAATAGTTAAAACATTCTAGGGTATTGAATACAATTAATAAAGTAAAGTCTTTACTGGTTGCTTCCAAAAAAAATAATAACTCTGATAAATTATCTTTTGAATAGGCAATAATAACTTAACTATAAAACCTTGATGCTTATTTTATAAAGCTGTCTTGTAAACCATTTCTAAAAATCACCACCCTCTCCTTCTCTCTAGCTAGTATACATAATTTTTTTTAGACTATCAATAATAATAATTCTGCTAATATCATCATAAAATCATTACCCAGCCATTTTCAACTTCAGAAAAGAAAAAAGAAAACATAGAAAGGCAAATAAAAAATTACAGCTACATTTTGTCACAAAGCTATTTGATTACATGAATAAAGCATTGACCAAATCAGTAAAAGCATCACATATTAGTCTTTTCTCATTTTGAATTTATCCGGCCATAAAGAGACTGTAGTTGTTTTGTTATTGGATCATTTAACTGTTGAGACTGGCCGAAAGCACTAATCTATGACCAAAAATAATTTGTTGTATAAAATCTTGAAAATATTTTTACAAATACAGATACGATATTATATGATAATTACTGGAGTTTTTTATATCTTATTTATTTTTTATTTTATAAATTAGATAATAAAGGTATCATTAAAATCAGATCAATTTGTAAATATATATTTAACAAAAATTAATAGTTTTTTAAACAATACATAACTATCATATTTTAAAAATTTTCCAGATAGAGAAGTCATACAGAAATTTCAGTTTTTCTTTTTAAAAATTAAATTTCATTAAAACAGATAATCTTATCTAAATCCAAATAAATTGGTAGGTCCGGATATATCTTTGAAAATAGTCAGTGGAGTTACAGTAGGGATTATTCAAATGGAGAACAAACACTTTCTCCCCATTGACTAAAAAAATCTCATTATTATCAGTATAAAAATGCCCAATTCTAATACAATAAATTCATAATATAATTTTATAGATGAAACATTAGTCAACAACTGTATCTTGTTTGGAGTTTCAACATATTATTCGTTCTTAATTTTTTGTTTAAACTTTGAAATACTTTAAAATCCGTATGTTGCTATTGAATATTCAAATTTGTTTGTTGTTTATTAAGAAAAAAGCTACATGTTTCTTTAAAACTAAACTTTAATAAAACAGACATTGTCAAAAAACAATCAAAACTCTTCAACCTTCATAACATATTCGTTAAAAGAATTTTATGCATCAACAACACAGCAAGCATAAAAATACAAATTGACAATTCTATTGTTTAACTGCTATTAAAATATATTATGATTATCAATTACTTTTAAAGAATAAACAACAGATTTTCAATCAAAAACGTTTAATATCATTTTTTCCCCAATGAGATTGTCATTTTAATCTCGAAAAAAATCAATCAGTAATAAGATCAACAATCTGCATTCATAACTTCTCATGATATATGATTTTTTTCTACCCTTTGACTCATAATTGTAAATTTCTAGAAAAAGTCATTTTTAAAAATCTTATACTTTTTTAGGTCCTTTTATTGCATTTCCTCTAAACATGCATTAAATAAACATTCAATAACAAAGTAGACTATTTAGCTTAGTTATAATATTTCTTCTATCAAAGCATAAATTAAAATTACTAATAAAAATCGACTTTTTATTGGTTTTGAAGCTTAAACAATTTACAACAAGGAATACAAATATTCTTTCTTTGAAGTTTTTGAATGAAATGTCCAATTATCATTGTAAAAAAACATTTTTTAATACCATTACCCTTTTCTGATACATCTGGAAATTTTAAAATTAAAAGTCATTAAGTTGTATTTCACATGTAATCTCGTTTTTATAATATATCCTTCCAAAAACTGTAAGTTAGTTATTTGCTCTGTTAAATGTTCTTCATCTGAAATATGAGTTTCCGTTAAGAAAATCTATGTCAATGTTAAACTTTGCTAGCTTCTTAATTACAAACAATGTCTTAAGTAAGATTACTCACTGATTAAAGTTTTTTTTTATTAAAATTGCCTATTTTTCTCCATTATTAATATTAAAGTTGCTTTACTGCTTTCATGCAAATCTGCCTGATATGATTTAGCTGGCATTTCTGATATATCTTTATTAGTCAAAGGATTCCTAAATTGAACATCTCACATGTAAATACTATCAGCTTAAAACTTTTGATCCAAATCCACTCTAACAAAGCTCTTTTGTGATTATACTGCTCTAAGCAAAATCGCAACTGAATTTCTATTAAATCTGTTTTTATCATTGCTACCTCAAAGCTAAGGGTTTTGCAAACGTTTTCTCAAGCATACACACACCAAAATTGAAATCACGATTGTTTTACATGTTATTAGAGTTATGAAAACATGATTAAAAATATGCACAACTTCAATGATATAGTTTTTGCAAAGAGACCACAAATGGCAAGAGTTCTCCATAACATTTAAAATGTTATACTAAATGTACAGTTGAAAGATAGTTCACAACAAAACAATGAAGACACTTAGAAAATAATACTTATCTTTAATGAGCTAAGATATTAGACTAAAAGATAACAAAATATATTCTAAGTTAAATATTGCTTATTGGTAATTCACAGTTAATTATCATATCTGAAAATCATCTCACTAACTTCCCATTGTGGGATGCTATTGAGAATCTGAATTACAATAACACATGATATTAAGAGTGTAACCAAACTGATCATATTAATATAAATAACTATGAGAATATGAAAACATTTAATGTTTAATCTAATGATGTATGAATTAGGAGTAATTAATTAACTAAAAACTACTATTATTAATATTCTTATTCTTAGATACTAACAAGACATTTGAATTTTCATGATCATATGCATATATCTGTTTGTAGAATCAACTTTTTAGTACCTGTTTGTTTTTGTCCAAATGCATTTATCATTGTGATAATAAAATTCATTCTCTTTTAGCAATAAAATGACCTTCTTTTAGCTCCAATTATCATATTATTTCATGACATAGTCAAAATATAACATTTTAGTCAGATCATTTTTTTATTAAGAAAGATTGTTCACATCTAGTGTAATCAATTATTCATTTACATGTTTGTTTTCTGCTTTCCATGGAATGCTGAAAAGTTTTTACCAGCACCCACAATCCAAAAGTATGAGTACTTTTCCTTTTCAAATACATTAACATATTTTTTCAGTTCGCTAATGGGATGTAATTTCAGCCACATTTGAAAAGAGTTATCTTCCACATGTAATAACGAAAAATAATTCAAGTCATAATTTTTTTATTACATTATTTTAGAATTAGAAAACCTGAAAATATAATAAGAATTTTGATCTCTAGATTTATGTTTATTATCTAGATTTATTTCTAGATTTTATTCAGAGTTTACAATATTGCTTGTTTACCTTCTGCTGAGTAAGCTCAGAACAAATTATGATAACAATTATTTCAAAATTAAAATCATTGTATATAGTATAAAAGAGAATATAAGGAGACGATGTGATCAATGCAAATATTTGGCCACATATTATGCGGACAGACACTTTGTTTATTATGTTTTTATGACATTAAACAGAGCATAAAAAAATGAAAAAGGTAGAATAATTTGTAGGTTTGGACAGACATCTAATTTCCTCCCTATTTTTTCTCCAGAAGTTATGCTTGTTAGCAAACTTGTTGAACAATTAATTTATCTGCTGAAAATAGTAAAAAAAAATTTACAAGTGGTCATAAGACAGACTTCATCAACTTCATTTTCAACTATTATTAATTTAAGCAAAGTTTTTTTATTTTAGTTCAATTTTTCCAATTCATAGTTCCACATTATTTCTATACACTTCCTTGTCTTATTTAAGAAAAAAACTATCTCCCTTAGGCTGTAAGTAAATAGCATTCTATAATGAATACTTCTACTCTTGGAACTCTTGATGATTATAAGTGTGCAGTGTCTCTTCCATGCATCTTACAAGTGTTATTTTCTTGAAGTCATCCAATGTTTCTGGAGATATAGTTTAACACTCCAATTGAGTACCATTTTTTTACTAACATGACTAACTGAGTTATATTTTAGTTTTACTTGTATTCATATATTTAATTTTTTAAACACTTTTTGACAATTTCATACTTTAATGTATGGTTGGTTTGTAGTCTAGGTATCTATAAATGATCTCTGCCCAAAAAAAAAATATTAATAATAATGAATTAAAAAAAAATTAAATGTTTTATGGGATTTCATAAGGACTTCTAGCATCGTAAGAGATAAAGTTTGTCCATACTTCATGGAACACAGCTAACTCTAGAGTTCAAGGTTCATGGTTTTGTCACTTTCATTGGTCCAAATTCTTATGAACTCCACAACAATAGATTATTTTATTATCTTATTTTTATCAAATCATAACTGTAAAACTTTAAATTTAAAAAAACCATTTAATATTATTTTAATTGTTTTGTAATATTTATTTTTTGTTTTATATTTATCTTTCATCTAATAGCACTTGCAACATTTTCTGCAATTCTAAAAATATCCATATTTTCTGAATTCCTCCTGCTACACATCCCTGTTAACGTTAAAGTTTTTATAATCCAATTATTATTATTATTACATTTTGATTAAAATACTTCACAATTTGATATTATAAAAGTTTATTATTGAATGTTCCAATATTTAATCTCAGCAGAAGTATTTATAGAATCAAATGCATTTTAAACTCTACAAATGTAATGCAAAATTCATAGTACTATTTTTTTTCTTCTGATTTTTTCTAAAAAAACTTTTGTTTCTATAATTTTTTTAAATTTTTGAACAGTGTGATCTACTGATTCTACTATCATTTTTAAATCCAAATTGTTTTTTCCATTGGGTTGACTTTAAGATTTTTAGTAAAAGTCTTGTTATGGAACTGATGGAAAATATGTCTTAATTTTTAATATTTTCCTTTTGGTTTTTGTAGATATCAGTATCATTAATTCTTTTCCCAATCATGTGATTCATCTTTACCATTTGGGACTTCATATATAGACTTCTCCCAGCTTTACATTACCGCTTTTAAAATAATTTCATCTTTTTCAGCAACATTTTAATTCTTCATAGATTGAATTTCATATCTCACCTCTTTTAGTAAAGTATTTGGAATTCCAAAAGAATACTAAAACAATTGTAGAGTCTACTTTATTTTTGCTTTTTTCATTATTTTGTAGTTTTTAAAAATATATATATATATAATGTTTTCACTAATTTTAATAATATTATTCCTCTTTTTATAATGATGCCACCACCACCCCTTATGCTGAAATACCTTCCATTTTAATATCAAAATGTTTATTTTATATTTTTGAATTTTTTTCTGTAGCTTTCTTTCTCATTTTTCAATTATATTTCTTTAGGCCATTATTAATTTTTTTGAACAATTTTTCAGAATTTCAGTTTTTTAAAAAATTTGTTATTTTTTAAATACTTTTTCTTTCTTTCATATATTGTCGTCTCAGTAAAAGTTTTATTGATAATAGATACTTTTTTGTAACAACTATCTGTATAATAGTTCTCAGTAGGAAATCAATGATCTTATCCGAATTTGAGGTATCTTTCTTAGAATACTTTTCAAGATTACGCATAATGATCACTAACATTGTTAGCTTTTGTTTATCTCGCTTTACATGAACTATTTATGTTTCATCTGACAATGCAAATAATCATTTCTTATGTTGAATTTATTAAGTATTTTATAATCTTGAAATAGATACTTTCTGTTAATCAAATAGAATCCAATGCTCCTGTATATACATTTAGCAATTACTTCCATGCCCACTTCCGTTTTGCATTTCTCACAAAATAAAAATGTATAATAATGTTTTGTCTTTTTTCAAATTTTACAAGTCTGTTTCTTCTCCCATTTTAATTTTTATGGCTGTATTTACCCATAACTTTATAATTTTTCGGTCATTCAAAAAAAAAAATAAAAAAAATTTAAAGTAGTTCTTAACAATTTAAAATATTGTTTTCTCTGATTAAATTTGTCTGTAACATTATAACGTTATATTATTTCTTTATTAGAATCAAAACATTATTAAATACAGACTTTGATGTTAATTTTAAGTATTTGTAAAAATAAAATCTATTAGAAACTTTGTCAAGAGTAATTAGAAAATCCAACAGATGTCAGGAGTGAATAATGAAAAAATATCAGGATCATTTGTTAAAGGTTTATCTTGGGAAGATTAGCGAAACGAGTTAAAAATAAAGTTGAGAACAGAACGTTAGTTTAAACAAATTACTTTCCAGTTGTTAATAATTTAAAAACTAATAAAGTATTGAGATTGATATACAGTATTATATAAGAAAATGCCCTTTGTATACTAAATTCTTTTGATATAAAAATTGCATTATATATTCTGTTATAGTGTTTTTTATGTTACAAAAAATAACCTTCACACCACACCACATTCATTTCAAATCATATGAATAAAGATACCATAAAAGACAAACGACCCCAAGATGATTAGTTATGATGTCAGAATTGTGGGAGGAGTGAGTTTGATGCTGGTAAATAAAGTATAACAATTTACATATATCAATAGGGATAATTCAGTCTGATACCAATGTATTAATTAACGCTGTTAGCGTAAGATGCATCTTTGTGCAAGGTAAATTGTAACATCCTCTCCCATACTGTGAAATAAAATTTGTAAATCGAAAGATATTTTTCCCCATTGTACTAAAGTAAAACAAATTAATATTTACAGAAATAATTTTTGAAACAATAATTAAATAATATCTTTAAAAAATATATTTATTTTGTAAATTTGAAATTTTTAATTTTTTCTTTCAAAAGTTTTTGTGAAATTGCTAGTAGAGATAGGAAATATCTGCAAATAAAATAATTATTTTAAATATCTAAGTCATCATATATAAAAGAACCCGCCCGACCAACACCATCACTCACTCCCATGGAGATAATGCACTACCAATTTCACCTTCTCAAATCGCCTCTGATATTATATAAATAATTCTATTTCTAAATTTATTTACCTGCTTATTAAAAAACTGGTTTTTTTTTTTCTTTTGGTTTTTATTTTTTTTATTTAGGGTTTTTGGGCACAGACTTTCCCACCCCCCACCCCTCTCCACTCTATGCTGAAAAGATAAATAATCACCAATATACGATTCTCTTATTTCCATTGTCTTTTCCAAAGTACAATAATTGTAAAAGCTGATATAATGCTTTGACTTCTTTACCAATATTTAGATCAACTTTAACCAGCATATTAATAATAGTTCTTGTTTGTTTGAAAACCCATCCAAATCTCTCATGCATAAACTTATTCTTGTTTCCTATATTCAAACGTTTACATTATTATTTAATTTCTCATGTTCAAGTAATTATAATTTATTATTTATATAGTCTGATATTTTTAATTTTTATACTTAGGATATGACTTTCATATTTCATTAGGACCACCAAACTAGGTCGACTTTGAATAACATGGTTGATAAGACTTTATTCTATTAACATCAACATGTTGAAAATACTTCTTTTAAACATCTATTAGTGATTTTTAATTCAGAATCTTTCAAAAATAACTTGTTTGTATATGTATTAACAAAAATAGCCCTCTTATTTTTGTTCAATAATAAAATATTTACACTATATTACTATTACATTTTTTATGCTTATTAATAACTAAAGCATATTATATATATTATACTTTAATAGCATATTATATATATTATACTTTAATACATAGTTCAACAAAGAGAGATTTAGCCAGGCTTTATTTAAGGAAAGAAATTTAAAATTTTTATATTTAGATTATTTATTCAATAAATTTTTAGAAGTCATTAAAACTCCTTGCATTTTATTTTGTTTATTCATAGGTTATATTGGATAACTATAAATAAAAAATCAAACATTTGATTTGTTTCACTAGATACATTTTCGCTGTGTTTTGTGAGCAGCAAGTAAATAAGTGACGAAGATAGAAATTTGAGATGGTAAATAAATAGTTTAATTTAAATAAGTACAAGCATATTTACATATATACATGTCCTATTTAAGGCATATTAAAATAATAAAAGGTCGTATATATATACATATCCTATTTAAGGCATATTAAAATAATAGAAGGTCATTGTGACCTGCACATAATAAACCCTAGTCCTGCTTTTGGACTTATAGAGACAGATGTCTCTGACTTACATTAATACCTAAACATATAGACTAGATTCTGGGTGTTTATATACCCCTCAAGACTTCTGGGGTCTTTACATACCTTACCATATATGACATTTTTTACATAAACATAGTATTTTTTACACTCCTCACCATGTATGACATTTTATACAGTTTTCTGACCATAAGGTCAGACCAGCTATACAACTCTATGACCTAACAATATTGCTGCACATTGATAGTTACATTGCTGACCGGTCTATCCTGTTCTTTCAAATTTAAACTTTTTGGTATCGAATTGTGTGTGTAGCAATATTAAAAATGTATAAATATATGTAGAATTCAGCATAAACACGCACACATTTCGATCTCAAATTAAAACGCAATAAATAGGGATAAAATAATATAATTTAGATTTCTTTTAGTTATATAATTTTGTATAATTTTAACCATTTATTTTGGATTATAAAGTTCGTATTTATTGCTTTGTTTAAATTTCGTTTAATAATAATTCTAAAAAAATCTGATGTAATATTTAATTAAAAGTTAAAATAATCTTATGTTCCCTTTTTGTCTTTGAAATTTAAAAACATTGGTCAGTGATAGATAATAGATTAATTAAAGAAAAATTCCCCAAAATATAATTAGTAAATGTAAAATGTAAACAATAGAACGGCAGCTTTCTTTAATTAAAAACCAACAAAATGCATTGATTATCCTCAGGGCAGATTAAGTAGAACCTAAAAATATCTTAACAAAAATGTGAGAGATCAAAATAAAAAAAAAGGCCATCTTAGACTTGCTGGAGACATTCACTTAAACTTTAGCTTTGCTCTCGATCACTGAGTGTCTCCAAAAATATAAAAATAATTTGTTCCTGCCAAGGTATGACCGAGTAAAGCACCTAGATTATTCTTCATCGGGAGATGGCTTATCGGATGCCGAACTTTCCATTGCCCACCATAAATTCACCATGAAGATCTGCTGCCTGAAATAAATGAAATAGCTAAATGCAAAAAAGAATTGCCTCTCGTGAACTTTTTGCTGCTAAACTAATGGAATCAGAAAACTTTTTATAAAACAGGTACCTGTCTGTGTTCAAACTCTAGAGTACTCTAATAATATGCTATAGCTCTTCTTCATACTACTTATCTAAATTATAAAATGTAAAACTACCATATGTATAACTAAACTGAATAATTAACTTAATGTGTACATTTCTCTACTAATCTAGCTTACCTCATTCTATCTTGGGTGCATATTTTTAAAATCTACATTTTACCTATATTTATTATTTAATTATTGCATGCTCATAATTATCTCAATTTTCAAAGTTTAAATCTATGATCGTTTGAAACAGTGAATGCGTGTCACATTTTCATTAATATGTACTTCGTCGGGCTGAGGCAGAGACCAGCCTGACATTCTTATTTCCTTAATAACTTCACTTTCATATAAATCGACACGCATTCAGTGCATCATTCATTGTAATGCAGGGTCTACTACTTCGCAAATGGCTGGCATATTAGTTGTAATAACTCCCAGTTTATATATGTTTTGTATTTATTAAATCTAATGAATAATTCTAGAAAATCACATTTCTTTGAGAGTAGCCAAAGTTCATGAGTAAATGTTCGTAATGTAGGGCCGAGTCAGAAATCTATTTAAATCTCATCATAATCGTTTATACAGTATACATGTGTTACGTTTTAGAAACACGGTGACCCATTCCGCCATGAAATTTCTGGATTCTTCAGGGTTGAAATTAACCCCAGTCATCCTACACAAGCGGGCATGATGGGTGCACCCGTAGGACTTGACAATGTCATGCAGCCAGCCGGCAAAACTGCGACACGGACCGCTTGTCCCTGGTTATGCTTATGTGATACCTTACTTCATCGGGCCGATGCAGAGACCAGCCCGACATTCTTATAAACCCATTTGCGGCATTGCAGTTTCAATATACTGCCATTCCATATCGCTTTTCTAAAGCGTACCACGTGTTCCTTTACTTATTTTATTATTCTATATATCACTCCGCCTCTGCATTATCTTCATAATTCACTCTCAAATAAATGTTTGCCCTTAGACATAAAATAAATATTTTAATTAAATAAATATATGTCCGCCGCTACTCTTAAATCTTACTTTAGACTCTTGCATTGCAAAGGTGTAAATTCCCCAAGGCATGCATTAGAAATACTTACTCGAGAATTTTAGGTAGCCAGATTACGCCCTAAAATAAATGAATTCCTTTTATAAACAAATAAATAATGTATTCTTTAAAATATACTCATGTTGCAAATCCCGCTACTGAAGCTTTGAATCCCTAAAATATTATTAGTCAATGATTTTATTAAAATGTATTAATAAATAATTTTAAACTATACGTCTGCATTTACGTTTCATTTATTCGATACCCATTCTATATAATATTTCCTCGATTATGTAAATATGAATGTTTAATTAATATTAGTTTGATTATTGGCTAACTTGAGAATAAAATCATGAGTCTCTTGCATATCCCTGACCACCGTGCCTAAGGAAATATTTACTAATGTCACATCAGATGCGTTGTTTTGTGGATTGCATTGTGGAAACGATAAACTATGTTCAAACTCAGTACCACGGGTGGCTTCACTACTCGATGGTGCTGCTGTTCTGTATGGTGGTCAAATTCTGCACTATGTTTACGAGTCACACGTTTTCTGACTGTTACATAGTTAAATTTTTTTTTTAGCATTTGGCACTTTCCAACATGGAGCTTTCGATACAAAAAACCCATATATACCCTGAGCAAAATATAACGCATATAAATTTCTTTTGCGTTCGTTACTCGAGTTAGCTAATTATTCTATATATATACGATTTTGTTTTAATAAAAAAATAATGAAAAAAAATATATAAATCGAGTGAAATAATGTGGGTCGAGTGAATGAAAGGACAGCAGGCATAATAACAAATTTAAGGAAAGCAGGGATGGGTGTGTAAGTTAAGAAGGAACAAAAATACTCGGATCTAATGAAATATTTTTTTTATATATATATGTCAAAAAAAAATAATCAGTCACTAAATGAGAAAGCAGGTAGCATTGAATAATTTATTAAAATACCATTATATATATATAGCATAGACAGCAGAAGCTTGTTATATATGTTAATAGTAAATATTTTGTTAAAGTACAAATGTATATATCATAGACAGCAGTGGCTTATTATACGCGTAACTCAGTAGTTCGCTATAAACTATATATGTTGTAAATATGTTAAACGCAGCAATATAGAGATAGGGCAATGTAGAGTAGGTGAGGGCAGCGAAAGAGTGTTATAGGGCCAATATACCAGTGGGGAGTAGTCAAATGCTAGTAGTATAAAATAAATAAATAATATTAAGAAAAATGGAAGCAGAAAATGACAGACTAGCAAATGAACTTCAGTCTAAGATTACTTGAAATATTTAGACAGAGTAAAGAAGAATGGAGGAAAATACATGAGGAAGCGAGAAGAAGATATGAAGAACCAAAAACGAGTCAGGAAGAGGAGGAGATACGAGTTAGGAAGTGTCAGAAAATTGATAGGGATATGTTGATATATCTTGAAATGATCAAAGAACATTATAGAATATCCCCAGTTAGTAAAAAGGAAGAAGAAATTAAAGATATGGAAAAGGAAAGGGAATTAGAAATACTTGACAAACCGATGATAATAGAAGGGCAAGCAGGTAGTGTAGTAAATATGAAAAAGTGTGATGAGCAAAGAAACCTCATTCCAATAGATGAAGGCCCATGAGAACCGTTGAGTGAAAGCAGTAAAAAAGAGACGAAGATGGACACCAGCATGACACCAACACATTTGCATTTTGGTAAAAAGGACTCATTACTGATCAAGACGCCATTACCCATGGATGAACGTGAAATCAATATTGAAACTGACAGACGCAAGGCACACCGCTGCCTTACAGAAAGGGCAGGACGGAAATTACAAGCAGATCAGAGAAGCCAACATTTCCAGGTCGGGAACTATGTTTGGGTATGGAACTCTCAACAAAGTAACCAAGATAAAAGAGTATATAAAAAGTTCTTTCATTTGTACTGGGGACCCTTTATAATTGATCGCACATGCGGCCCAAATGCATATTTATTAAAAGATGGAGATATCATAAAAGGGACATATAATGCCCGTAATCTCAAACCATGTAGGTATTATCCACCTGACCCGGGGTTGTAAAAATATTAGACTCTTAGGACGGATTAAACGTATATGAGAATATTAAAATGAACGTGATATAATGAACTTGGTTGAATGGATTGTACTTTAGTCAAATAGGGTTTTAGATAGAAATTTTATTATATATATTATTGTTTTAATTACTATTACTCTAAAAAAAATTTTTTTATATTATACTAACTAACCTTACTCTAAGAATTTTTTTATATAAATATAAACAGTTTAACTAACATTACTATGATTTTAACCAGACATGGCCAAATTAGGCCATTTTAATTAAACAAAATTCTAGATCTGGGTATATAAATTGTTCGTTGCTTCATGTAATCTCTGCTTTCTCTATTTCAATATCTGTAAAAACAATAATAATTTTTTTTCCTTTTCGTCTTTCAATTATGTAATGTAAATTTTTTTCTCTTTCTTGCCTCCTTTGTTCTTCCTCCTTAATTGTTCACGGAAGTACGGGAAATGAAACAGTAAAGATTCGTATTTGAATCTTAAGTTTCACCTTTTTCTGTCGTCTCTCACTGACCGGTCTATCCCACCCAAATTTTAAACTTTTTGGTATCGAATTGTGTGTAGCAATATTAAAAATGTATAAATATATGTAGAATTCAGCATAAACATGCACACATTTCGATCTCAAATTAAAGGCAATAAATAGGGATAAAATAATATAATTTAGATTTCTTTTAGTTATATAATTTTGTATAATTTTAATCATTTATTTTGGATTATAAAGTTCGTATTTATTGCTTTGTTTAAATTTCGTTTAATAATAATTCTAAAAAAATCCGATGTAATATTTAATTAAAAGTTAAAATAATCTTATGTTCTCTTTTTGTCTTTGAAATTTAAAAACATTGGTCAGTGATAGATAATAGATTAATTAAATAAAAATTCCCCAAAATATAATTAGTAAATGTAAAATGTAAACAATAGAATGGCAGCTTTCTTTAATTAAAAACCAACAAAATGCATTGATTATCCTCAGGGCAGATTAAGTAGAACCTAAAAATATCTTAACAAAAATGTGAGAGATCAAGGTAAAAAAAAAGAGGCCATCTTAGACTTGCTGGAGACATTCACTTAAACTTTAGCTTTGCTCTCGATCACTGAGGGTCTCCAAAAATATAAAAATAATTTGTTCCTGCCAAGGTATGACCGAGTAAAGCACCTAGATTATTCTCCATCGGGAGATGGCCTATCGGATGCTGAACTTTCCATTGCCCGCCATAAATTCACCATGAAGATCTGCTGCCTGAAATAAATGAAAAAGCTGCTGCTGCTGTGAAATTAAATGAAATAGCTAAATGCAAGAAAGAATTGCCACTCGTGAACTTTTTGCTGCTAAACTAATGGAATCAGAAAACTTCTTATAAAACAGGTACCTGTCTGTGTTCAAACTCTAGAGTACTCTAATAATATGCTATAGCTCTTCTTCATACTACTTATCTAAATTATAAAATGTAAAACTACCATATGTATAACTAAACTGAATAATTAACTTAATGTGTAAATTTCTCTACTAATCTAGCTTACCTATATTTATTATTTAATTATTGCATGCTCATAATTATCTCAATTTTCAAAGTTTAAATCTATGATCGTTTGAAACAGTGAATGTATATATATATATATATATATATTACCCCAAATCCAAAATTCCAGCAGACCAGCAAAAAATAATATTAAAACACAACCAAAGGTCTCACTGCTACAAGCAGACTTCTTAAGTGTAAAGAACTACAAAAACTACACAATATATATAATATTAAACATTACCCTCAAATCCATTCACTTCCCATCCACCCTTAATATTAAAAGAACTCTTAAATAAGTTAATTGCTTCAGAATTATATATATATATATATATATATATATATATATATATATATATATATATATATATATATATATATATTAGTTTAGCTTTATGCTTGTAATGTTATATATATATAGTACCATTGTGGTCTAAATTCAAATCCAGAATCATTACATTCCTAAAACATATTTTTTTACTGGCTTTTTGTATTATTCAATTGTTTTAAAAGGATCAGCAGTTTACAATATTAATAAATAGTTATTGGTAAACCATCATAATATGAGATAACTTTGTGAATTTTTAATTTTAATTTTTCTTAACAGATACAATATTAAATTGTATATCATAATAAAATTAATATTATTATTTGAACAATTGAAGTTTGAAATACTTATTAAAATATTTGTTAATATGTATTTTTTTAATTTATGACATACATTTAACAAATAATACATGAACATAAATAAACATTATAATCAATTATTATTTAGAAATGTATAATTAGATCTTGATATTCTGCCATTAAAACTATTATAATATAAAAGATACTAAAACAGAGTTTAAATATAAAAATTGTTACAATAAATGTTACTAAATATATTTAAACTTTGTTTTAGTATTTTATATATTATTTAGAATATATATATATATGCATGAGTTCATGCATTTTAAAATAATTTTAAATTCTATATATTTTAAAATGTTATTTTTATATATAATTATTTTAATAGATATTTTTAAAAAAATATTGAATATAGCAAAAGAAATAAATATAAAAGTTATATTTATATTTTATTTAAATTATGATTTTAAAAATGCATTTTTATTTGCAGATTTATTTTTGTATTATTTTTATTATAAACTGTTTATTTATTATGAACTTAATAATAATTACAACACAATTGAAATAAAACAACTACAGTATATAAAAAAAAAATATTTTCTTTACTACTGAACAGGATCAACAATAAAGAAAATATTTGTTTTTATATAATTGTTTTATTTTAATTGTGTTGAAATCATTATTAATTATTTGAAAACAACATTATGGACAAATTTATGTTTGATCATTGTTAAGGATTATTATAAAATTAAAAACAGTTTTGTTTAGTGGAGGTTGCTAAAATTCAAAAATATTTTATCAAGTGATATTTAACTCTATAACAGAGACAATAGCAAAGAATGAAGTTTAACTCTATAACAGAGACAATAGCAAAGAATGAAGTAAATATTTTGTCATTAGGAAAAAGATTTAAAGAACCCCCAATTTTAGATTGAGACTCTCTCTTTAATCTTTCTTTCAATAAGCAAAGGCAACATGTTATGTATAATATTAATAGTTGAATTTTACTATAAAAATGAACGGCTGAACAGAAAAACATGTGTTTGCATAAAAAATCTTCTGCTTTTGAAAGATCTATTAACACCATGGAATAAAATCATCTCAATGTACAATGTGTTTTTAATGCTACAGGAATATAGGAATTTATGCAATGGTGGAACAATGTATATTAGCAAGAAAATATCTAAAGGATACAACTTAGAATTTATTATGGATTAGATTTGCAATGTTACAAAAATGTTATTGTGAAATACCAAAGGTTTAAATAGTAATGGAATTATTAATGTTTCAATATTTTATTACAGAATATCTTACTTAAAATGTATAATTCATTTAAGTGAATAAAAAATTTGTTTTAGCTGATATAATTAGAATATGATTGAACTTCATATTCAATGCTTAATATAACTTTTCACGATGAAAAATGGATATTGACCAGAAACCTCAGGACTTATGAACATTAATTTTATAGTGTTTCTGCAAATATTGTTATGTTGATTTGTATTAATAAATACATTTATAAAGAATTATCTGACAATTCTTGAAAAGCTTAACCAGGTCATATGTTTTTATTATATATTTAATTACTATAGCATGTATGTGTTTGTCTACATTACATAAAATATAAATTAAGCAAAACAAAAATTTAGATTATTTTAGAATAAAATTTAAATATAGTATCTTTCTTAATACTAATTTTGAATTTATTAAAAATTTTATAGTATGTTTGCTTATTTTCATTATTTATATATTTTTTAAAATCAATAGATTTTAAATATAAGTATTTTAAAGTTATATTTAGTATAGTGTATAATTCATATACCTTGATGAAAGTATAATTTTATACTTAAATTGGTAAATTTACATTTATGATTTAATACATTAAATAACAGCCTTTTATAGCTATTGAACATGCGCTTTTACGCGTGTTAAATAATAAATGAATACTTTGACCGCCAATACAAGATATAGCATTTAAGAAAGAATAAAATGAATCCACTTATTTTTTTCCGAACCCAAATGTTTATATATGGGCAAATCTTAAATACTGGCAAACAAAGCGTGAAGATAGATCATTCACTTTAAATTGGCGGTCAAAGTATTCATTTATTATTTAACACTCGTAAAAGCGCATGTACAATAGCTGTAAAAGGCTGATATTTAATGTATTACAATTATAAACATCGCGCTATATAAATAGAAACTTATTTATGATTTAAGAAAAACCATGAAACAAAATATTTTAAGGGTTTATTTACAATTGCTTATGCAAATATAACATTTTTTTGTCTGGGTTATTAGTGTATCACTCTTTACAGCATCTGCTAAATAGATAAATAAGAAATTTATATAACATATGCAATTATACAACTGACATTTAATTTATGATCAAATACCCAAGTCAATATTATTTTTTTCAATTATTAATTATATATTTTATTATTTATTTATTGTGTTTTTTTATATTTATAAAATTTTATTTTTTATCAGTTAAAATTGAATCTCATGATTATTCATAGTTAATGATCACATTATACTTAAATAGCAACTTAAAAGTCTCTCTATATGTTATTTTCATATTAAATATTCAGCTAGTAAAATATTAAATGAACATTTACATAATTTAAAAAAATATTGTATTATTTTAGTATTTTCTCATTTACATTTTATTGATTACAATAAGTAAATAATTATGAAAAGTTAAGCCACTGTCTTATTAAACACTAATTGGTTAAGTGTATATATTTATTTTCATTTAAACTGATATCATATGGCACTCAACATTAGTTATACTTTCATAATTTATATTTATTTAATCATTAGTTTATAGTTACTTACTACTAGTAAAATTTGATATCCTAAATGGTTCTAAATAAAATCATTTATTTAATTTTCTGTATCTTAAGACAATTACAAAAATCGTCATCCTAATGCAAGAATTGAATAAAAATTAATTACTTAAGATAATAATTGATTAATTATTTTACTAAATTTGTGTCCAACATTATATGTTATTTGTTAAATTAATTATTTTGTTTATATCTTTATCCTGTTACAAAAAATAACTTGCCCAATGCATGGGGTCTGTTAATCCAAATCACTCTTTTTCCATTATATATATATATATATATATATATATATATGCATACAATAAATGAATTCTCACACCATTAAATTAAAAATGCATGAGTTCATTACAGGTATTGGTTTTGAATTTAATACTGTTAAAATACATATTATAAAAATACAGTTTTTTCATTTGTAGAATGACCATTTTTTCATACTTATTGCTGATAAATTGCAGAATTCTTACATAATATTTTTTTGAATAGATAAATATTTTTTTTTAATTTGGCAGTTGAATAATACTCTTTTTTCAGGTAGTGCTTTAAATTATCTTAAATTCCCTCCACATTCCCTCCTAAATTTTATTTAAAAATATCTTAAATCAAATAAAAACATTTTTTCAGAAAAGTAATTTTAACTTTATTGTTTTTACACTTACAGAATATGTAGCAGCTATATTATATATATATATATATATATATATATATATATATATAATATTTAAATACATGTGCATTGTCTATATTGAACATAATATAATCAGGTGGAATTTAAACTCAGACTTTTACATTCCCCCACAGCTATCCATTCCATCTTATATAAACGACACACATGTAAGTATGTGGTCAAGTGTATTGGTTATATAAAATGGACTGAATAGCTGTAATCAGGTTGACAGTTTAAGTTCAAATCCCTTATATATATATATATATATATATATATATTTATATATAAACTGTAGGGGTACAATCTAGTACCTACATTTTTTCTTATAATTCTAAAAGGTTATCTGGTATTATCTTTATTAGCTTAATTAAATTACATAAATGCTCTGTTTTATGTATTTAAAATTATATAATTGCTGTCTTATTTATTTAAGAATATGTCAATACCAAGATTGCTATCTTTCCAAACACTGTACTTGAAATTAACAAAGTAAAACTTTTTCATAATGTCAGAAATTCAATGTTTTGGTAACCATTTATTATTTGTTATCCCCTCTTCCCCTAAAAAAAACATTATTTTGAACAGTTTCTTTCATTGTACTACTTTCTGAAAGAATTTAAATATAAAAAATAAGGTATTTTTTATTTGTATTTTTTACATTTTCCCATAGATCTTTTCAATAGAAGCCTTTTTCATATTTTGCCTAAAAACTATTTGGCATATTTTAGAATTGCTAGTGACTCTACACAATGTCTAGGGAAAGTATACATTCAATTAAAATAAAAATAAAACTTTATAGTTTGCTCAAAAACGTCACACATTGCATAGAATTCCTAGGCATTATATACAATTACATTTTCTTACATTTCACTTGTAACATATATAGATTGCAAATTTGGATATTTTTTAAATAATGAATGATCATAGCTTTTAGTTTATTAAATTTTTGTGTCATAAATTTATAATATATATATAAATAGATAGATATGAGAAAAAAAATTAAATACTGTAATCATCCATATGTGTATATATGTGCTGTAGGTGTTTACTCATTATTACTATGAAATAGTACCAACATCTTAATTAGGTTTTACTTGCAATGGTCTATTGTAATATCATAAGTGAGTATTTGTTATGCATACCAAATCAAATAATTAATGATTTGTAATTTACTTTTTGTTATCAAAAAATCCAGCAGCTACTACTAATCCATATTGCTATGCAGGCACAGGCAGGAGAGAAATCCAATCAAAACATCACTTCTATGGTTGAACCTGTAAACTATATGTGTAAACTTATACACAACTAGAAGGCCTACAGCACTCAGGGTTCCCAAGAAATCACCCATCCAAGTACTAACTGAGCCTAACATTGCTTAATTGTGGTGATCAAATGAGAACCAGTGTGTTCAATGTAGTTTGACTGATCACCACAGTTAAGCACAGTTAGGGTCAGTTAGTACTTGGATGGGTGATTGCCTGGGAACCCTGAGTGCTGTAGGCCTTCTAGTTTTATATATATATATATATATATATATATATATATATATATATATATATATATATATATATATATATATATATATATATATATATATATATATATATATATATATATATATATATATATATATAAAGCAATAGTTTTTGCCTTTTCAATTTATCCATGAGGCTTTTTAATAAAATAATATATAGTGAAGAAAAAAAATGAAATAAAAAAAAAAGCTTTCCAAATTTAACATTATTTTCAATTTCATACTAACATTTGCAAAAAGTCAGAATTTAATATAAATATATGAACTCCTATTCAATAGAATCATATCTAAAACTGAACATAGATTTTAAACTCACTAGATAACAACATTTATCATTTGGCAGCAATTTGCAAAGAAATGTGTGAAAAATTTAACATTTGATACTAATGGCTAATGATATGTCTATTTATTGCAAAATATGTTGTATATTAGACTCTCTTTTACCCTCCTTGGGATGCAACATGTAACCAAATTTTATAATAGATGGTCATAAACTTTAATAAAATTTATTAGCCAATAATTATAGCTAGCTATGTCTAATAAAAATTTGTTCTACATTGTAACCATCTTGTAAATGTATAATGAAGATAAGACTTTTTTGTTAAAATTGTAAAATACAATGTAAATACTTGTTTTATCAGGCACATTTGATTATAAAACTTCTAATATTTATTAGCTTATTCATTTCATCATTTATATGATAAGGTCAAGGATTAACATATAAACCATTAAAACAAATGTTATTATTTCTGTAGTTGATGAACACAAATGATTTCTACTGTATAAAATAATTATTTGATCACCTGAAAGAAAACTATGATACAAGACCAGATTTTGCAGTTGGGCATAAATAGAAAAAAGTACTAATAGTACAACAGGCCCCAAAAGTTCCCACTTAAAAGGCATAAAAGTTTATGTAATTATCCGAAATTAATTTAAGAACAAAATATAAAGTAATGATCAATTTTCAATATCAGCTGAAATAGAAAAAAATCTTCAATGCCAATGCTTTCACACAAATGTCATCTTCATTCAACATTAAACTCAAAATCAAACTAAAAAAACAAATTATTATTTTAGAATGTCTGGATTCTAAATGTGTTGTTTATTTTCTGAAGGTCTGAGTGTAAAAGAGAAATTAAAATGCATTTTTATTTATTGTAAAGACAATGAATCACAAAAATCAGACTAAGTCAAGCAATTATGCATTTGATTTTATAAATATCGGAATTATTTACTTAAATCAAAGTTTTGGCTTCTATCTGAATTAACCAATGATTGCTAAAGATTATGAGACAAAGTTCATATTCAAATATTGGTTTCATTTTTATTTATAATATATACATACTTAAAAATATACAATATGAGATTTAAATAAGCCACACTCTGTTTGAATCCAAATTGAATGTGACTTTAGTCTAAAAAAATCAAATGATCTGGCCATCCTTTATGTTTGGCTGACTTCTCACATTATAACACTGAATTTACAATAACTTATAGATAAGTGAGATAAGAAGTGCTCCCTGTGTACTTAACAAATTATAAAATCAAGTATTAATTTTTTATAATTATTAAGATATAATGTTTTGAGATTTTCTTAGCTATTTTACCATAAAGACTTCATGTTTAGCTTTATATTTTATTATTATGTATACTATTATTTCTTCACTAATAATATTGTTCAATATTACCTGAACTCTATACCACTATTATTTCAATGTATCATATAAACATGAATACACATAAATTTCATTTAGTTTATGTATACATAAATGAGAATGATATCTCTAGATAGGTTGTAAAGTTAATGATGAAAGCATTTTGCCATATGTTCCATGTTAGCAATAATAAAGCAACTCTATTAACAATAATATATGTAATAACCAAGTCTCAATAAAGAAGCCAAGATAAGTTACACATGTAAAATACATTTATATAAATTGTAATATCTAAAAATAATTAGGTAGATATAATTATAATTTTATCAGTAGTAGTTCAAAATATTTATACAACTATATGCATTCAAGTGCATGTATAAATATACCACCTCTAAAAGATCATTATATCAAAACCCACTAATAAAACAAGCTAATCATCATATACCAGTATTTTCACTGCAACATATTAAATATCAAATAAAAACATAAATAAATAAAGAGAATGAATATATTTGTCTTCAAAGCAGAAATGCACATCAGCAAGTATGTGTATCATTATATTAATACAAATAAGTGGGAAGTTTTCACTTGTTTTTATATGCATATGATAAAATCCATACTTTAGAATTTAATAATTTTAATATTTTCATGGCCTTTTACAAATATTAATTATATATAACATGCATATCTCAAGGTCAGCATTTTCATAAATACACACCCAATGAATCTGTGTATTTATATTAATTATCATTTTATAATAAGATTCTCTAATGTCATAGCAAGCATTTAACACTTACTCATTCGACATATATAAATAGATGTTCGAAAATCATTTAAATTTAGGTCATTTGCATTGTCCAATTATCTCTATTGTCCATTCAATATAAATTCAAAGGTATAAAATCCAAAGTAAAATTGTATATATTTCCTCCAAATTAAGTTCTAATAATTTATTTACTTAAAAAATAACTTATTCTTTTGACAACAATACATAAACCTAATACATTAATTTTTTTTATTATTAATCAAAACAAAATTAAAATAGTATTTAAATCTTAAATATTTAAACCATTCAATTATTACTATAAATGGGAAATATTAAATATATAAAATTACAATTAAATAATATATCTATAATGTTTTATACCAAAAGTTATTGCTTAAATTTCAAACAGTTTATATGAAAGTTTATACATAAAATTTTCTGGTAATTTATGCACAAATAGTCACTTGTCAAAATAGCATTTAATTTAAATATAGATAAACATGTGACCATAAACATTACTTATTTTTTAATTACTTAGTTAAGAACACTAGTATTTGCATTTCATGAATGACTGCAAATTCTTTATCCCTGTATTGAATTATTTAAATTATATTTACTGTACTTAATATTGATGATCCTCATGCATTTTGTCTGTAATCATTTAGTCTACTCATCAAGTTACTGTGGGGAATTCATATTTTGTTTTAAGTCATTCTGATGATCTTCCTATAAAGTTGGTGTATATATCTTAAATTTCAGCCTGCCAGCATATTAAAATCCATGTCAAATATTTCAGCCATAGTCATTTAAAAAAAAAAAAAAAACATGCAGATGATTCAATTTTTTAAAATCAATTTTTAGAATGTTTAGATAATAAATTTATCAGGAGCAGTTTTTGTAAATTATTTATTTTTAAAAATATTTTAAAGGATTCCAT
>JAQFVV010012653.1:429450-479450 GCA_028023455.1 Epiperipatus broadwayi
ATATATATATATATATATATATAATTATTTACACATAATTATTAGACATTTATTGTTGCACACATATATGTATATTCCTTGCTCGACCTTGAACAGTGCACTCCTCCCCACTCCAGAAATATGGTTTTTCACCTAACAGATGAGCAGGAGGGTTTCTGGTTCTTGCTGGATGTTGGTGGTCTTTGCTATGCCTCAATAGTGATTTCAGTGTAGCTATTTCATTTTTGGAAGAGATTCCAACTGTTGATAATTCTTTTTCTTCAGAGTTGTAAATCTCTCAACTGGTTGATGCTGTAGTTCCTGCTTCAACATTGTTGTTGAATGCCTCCTCATTGTTTTTATTATTTATGGTTGACAGATAGCATCTTCTCAACTGATTTTCATGCTTCCGAAGTTTTATACCCTCTTCAATTTCAATTTCTGCTAGTTGATTTGCAATATTACTAGTAATGGTTGCTTTTTCCCAAGTCTTTTTAAATTTATTCAGTGACCAAACATTGTCACCTATTTCAAACTTTCTCCCTATCTTTACTGTCACATTAACGCTTTGTTGGGTAAGTAACAAGATTGACAATTTTTTCCCTTATTTTTCTTTGAAACAAAAGTTCAGCTGCGATTTGATATTCTTTACATTTTTTAATATACAACTTGATGTCTCTATTTATTCATAGCCACTATATATAGCTGTGTGCCAAGATTTTAGCTCTAACTACTTCTGGATGATCCTGATGTAATAATTTAAGAACTTTTCCATGACCATAGTTGGGGGTAAGTACTTTTTCATTCATCAATATACAGCCTTTATTTATAGACAGCCCTCACATACTTCCCAGTCCTTTATTTAAGTAGGGAGGACATATAGTTGGCAATTTTGCTCCCTATACAAGTTTTAAAATTTCTGTAACCAGAGTCTGCCTTAGTCCATTTTACTATTATTCGACTATTAATAGTATTTGAAGCTAGCTGACCAATATAGTTTATGTAGGTTTCTGTCCTAGACAATTCAGCTTTATCTGGGCATCTAGGTAATGCACTGACATGTGATATACTTTCTCCTTGTTATTGTATATTGATTTCTTAATGATGAGTATCTTTATTCCTAGGGGTGCAAACCATTCTCAACCTATAATCAGATTAATATCCCAAATCACCATATATAGTGGTAGTATTTCTTACTCTTCTTTGTTTCTACCTTTACCTTTGTAACTCCTGCTACTCTTATGAGATTTTTGTTAGCATCACAGGCCTTGAGGTGAGTTTTCTCTATTTTTGGAGGGAATTTTATAATTCTTAATTAGACTTTTCCAATCTCTAGTTTTCATTAATAATACATCTACACCAGTATCAATTTCCATGGTTATTGGTTTGCTGTTTATTTTAACATCTGCCTAATTTGATCCTATCCATCTACAGAAGCATTTTTATGTAGCTACTTTCCATTGCATTATACATAAATTTTCTGTTCAGCTTCATATGCTGACCCTTTTTGAGGTTATCAGTTATTTTCCTACAACATTCACTTTCTTACTTATTGCAATCACAGGATTTGTGACCAATTTTTCCACATCAGAAGCATTTAACTTGTTTGTCTATTTTAGATTCTACTCCCAACATTTTATAAATTATAGCTTGAAGTGGTTCTGGTCTTGTGAAACTTCTGAACTCTCTTGCTTGGTCAAATAGTAGTTTGTAAGCTGTTCGGTGTCTTATTACTTCCTCATACATTAGATCTTTTATTGCTAATAATATCTGCCTAAACTACTCATCTATTATCCCATATACTAGTTACTCAAAGAGAGCTTCCTCTAAAAATTTGTCATAAAAGCATGGTTTTGCCATCTCTCTTAATCTAGTGTCATAATCTTTTATTTTTTCATTTTCCTTTGCCTTCTGCCTCTAAAATGCAATCAAGCAATAAACTTGGATGGCTGGGAGTTGAAAAAATCATTTAGCTTTGTTGCAAGCTCACTATATTTCTGTGTCTCTGGTGAATTTTCACACAGTCTGTTAGCTATTTTGATTACCCTTTGGCCTGTGAAGCAAAGTAATGAGGCTTTTTTTTACAATACTCTCAGTAATACTATTTAGGATAAAGCAATTTTTTATCCTCTGAACATACAGTGGTGAATCACTTGGATTATCTACATTAAATTCTCATATACTGACTTTGTGATATACCTGCCATTTTCTCTTTAATTCAAATCCAGTTACAGCTGTTTCAGTTTGCTGTTCAGGCAATTACTTAAGATTTGATTCCTTTGATGACTATGCTGCTGTTCAGGCAATTATTTGAGATTTGCTTCATATGACAACTGCACCAATTTGCTGTGTCTTGTGAGCAGCAAGTAAATAATTAACAAGGCAGAATTTGAGATGGTAAGTTAATAATTTAATTTAAATAATGTATGAGCCTATTTATATATATACATAGCCTATTTAAAGTGTATTATAATAATAAAAAGTTGTGGTGGCCTGTACATAATAAACTCTAGTCCAGCTTTTGGACTTACAGAGGCAGGAGTCTCTGACTTACATTAATAGCAGAACATATAGACCAGGTTCTTGTGGTTTATATACCCTCAAGTCTTCTGGAGTCTTTACATACTTTGCCATGTATGGCATTTTTTACATACACATAATATTTTTATATACCTCACCATATATGGCATTTTATACAGTTCTCTGATCTTATATGACCAGCTATGCAACTCCATAACCTAACAATATTACTACACATTTATTGTTACAGTTATTTATATAATTATTATATATATATATATAATTATTTACACATAATTATTTACACATAATTATGATACATTTATTGTTGCATATATATATATATTCCTTGCTTGACATTGAATACTGCACATTTTTTAGATTTTGTCAATAGTGCACTATATAGGGTTTTTTTTTTATAATCAAAAGAATTTCATTAAATAATATCATTATCATGAAATTTTGTTAAGAATTAAATATTTTGGCTGCAATAGTACTTTTTTAAAAATTGTTTTTTATTCACACCGTTTTCCTTAGATTTGGAGCATAGTATGGATTATGGATCAACTATGACTTTTTAAAAAACATATTTGTATCCACATTTAATGAAAAACTGTCTAGTAAAACATGTAAAAAGACAATACCCATAATAAGGTCTTTATTAAAAATAGAAAAAGTTATTTAATAAAATGTGTAAAAAAAATAATACTGTAATAAAAAAAAATGAAAAAAGGTAATATTGCCAAGACAGGAACAGAATCGATCCTACGATTCCAAATAATGAATCTGTCACTGCTCTAAACTGAACCACACACATGAACAGTGTAAAATATCCTTGATAAAGATAATTTCATCACATGCAGGATTATTGTAATTATGAGGCAATATTTTAAAAATATTATTTATTTTTAAATAAATTTGAATAATAATGTTATTTTTTTAAATATAAATTAGGATATTTAAATAAAAGTAATTGGGAAATGTAAACATTTTCATTTACATATACATTTTATACATTTTATTAATTATAGTGATAAAAGGTGCAGCCTGTTTCATTTTGGGCAATGGTAGAGTATATATATATATATTGTGATGATCGCACATACTGCAGTCACACATATAAATATTAAACATTCAAAGAATATTAAATATTATGTTTGGAAGAAAAAAAGAAAAAAGAAAAAAGCGAGCTTGGAAAAATTTGCAGAACAAAAAAATGTTTCAACTAATTAAAAAAAAAGAGGGAATTAGAATCAAAAGATTCTTATCTTTTACCCTCCAAAGTTCGGGTTTTGGTGAATTTAAAATATAAAATTAGAGATATTGGAAATGTATGTTAAAAAATAAAGTGATAAAGAAATATAAATAAAATGCAAGTTAAATTCCGATTTTGAAAGAAAGTAAAGTTTAAAAAAAATAAAAAACCTTAAATAGCACGCAAAACAGAGAAAGTTAGACATGATCAAAAGATAAGGATCTGGGTTTTAAAGTACACATTTGACGATAAACGAAATGTATGTACGGAGTGTATTTGAACAGGATATAGACAGAAATAATAAATGCTTGTCCAAAATTAAAAAAAAGAAAAAAAGAAAAACATGTATTAAAATCTGTTTAATTAAAATCAAGAATATTGAAATACATAGTGCTACGAGAGTGGGTAAAACCAATTTACATATGGCCAAAAGGCATAGTAAGATAGAAGGTGTGAATAAAAGTGAAACAAAGGATTGGAAGGACAAAGGCTGGTGGAATTTTTTAATTAAGAAATAAAAGTTTTTCAAGAGAGATTAGAGCTAGAGACTTCGTGTTGAGAGAGTGGTAAAACACAGCTCCGATAATCAACCGATATAGCTAACAAATATGACTTTTAACATCGGTGCTTCATCTAGAATGGCTGGCTAAGGCCATTGTGATTGCTGGTCAAACCAGACTTATTGTACTAATGGTTCTTGTCAATATGTAATAATCGCCGTCGTAGCGCCTGCCGATGGATTTAGTTGCCTTGTCCTCAATGCCTTGTCCTTGGTGCCTCGTCCATGATGCCTTAACACTGAGAAGCTATACACAACCAAATATAACCTACGAGTGACCGTCCCTCCTAAAGAAATGGAGAAATCCACGTGGCAGTCGGCAGGACGTCGGATAAATTCAGACAAAAAACCTAAGTAAAGATACATACTTTTTTTATATATTTCAATGTGCACATCGTTGACTTAGACAATGGCCACATGCATTTTTGTGAATGATAAAGACATTCTTGAAATTTTTTGATAAATACCCAGAGTGACGATTTATAAATGTACCAGCATTTATAAGAGTTTTTATGTGTTCTTTTCCTTGTACCACTATAGATCATAATCTGTTTTATTTAATGTAAATGTGTTTTATAGATTTTTTTTTATGATTGATTTATTCTATTAAATATATATTTTTTCTATTTAAATCTGTCTTGTCTCGTTCTTCGCCACATTCAAAAAGGGATAGTCTAGTCTTAGGGTGGGAAAACTATTATTCATTTTTTTTGATTATTGAATTAACACGTGAAATTTGGTGGTGCAGTGTTTGATTCCGTTAAATTTATAAATCATCCAAGCACTGTAACTCTGTCAGATCTTACAGCAGTCAGGAGAAAGTTGATCAGGAAACAACCTGGGACTATATCTGTATAGCATACAGGTTCAGTCAAACACGGAGATAGACTCGTCTATTTTCGTATTTCTCTCTGCTTGTGGTAATGGAAAGTGGACGATTTTGAATTATAGAATTCCCCATTATGTACACATAAAAGGGAAGTTTAGCCTTCGATCATCATGTGCCCGTTACATATTTTGGGGGCCAGTTCCGGGATCTGAAATTTCTGCGCAATTAATAATCACGTGTTAAATAATTTCATAAGATAACATAAATATTTAAAAAAAAAAAAAAAATATATATATATGTTTTCAATATATATAAAATTAGCGTTGTAAGTTAAAGTGGTGAAAAGCGAAGACGAAGGGGATAGGCTTTATTTTATAATACTCTATACGAGTGTTTCACATCAAATGTGTACAAAGAATAGAAAGAGGGGAGGAATTATTTTTTTTGTATTATTACGAAAGTTTGAAATGTGCAGTGAGGGATATAATCGGAGACAAGAATATTTAGACAAGTTGTAATGAACAAAGAACTGATTATTGAAACAGTAAGATTCGTATTCGAATCTTAAGTTTCACCTTTTTCTGTCATCTCTCACTGACCGGTCTATCCCGCCCAAATTTAAACTTTTGATATCGGGTTGTGTGTGTGACAATATTAAAAATGTACAAATATGTGTAGAATTCAACATAAACACGCACACATTTCGATCTCAAATTGAAGGCCATAAATACAGATAAAGTAATATAATTTAGATTTCTTTAGCTAAATAAATCTTGTGTAATATTAATCATTTATTTTGAATTTATAAAGTTCGTGTTTATTGCTTAGTTTAAATTTCGTTAAATAATAATTGTAACAAAATCTGATGCAATAATTAATTAAAGTTAAAATAATTTTATTCCCTTTTGTCTTTGAAAATTTAAAAGCATCGGTCAGTGATAGATAATAAATTAATTAAAGAAAAATTCCAAAAAAAAATGTAATTAACGAATGTAAAATGCAAACAATAGAACAGCAGATTTCTTTCTAATTAAAATCAGTAAAAGCATTGATTATCCTGAGGGCAAGATAAAGAAAACCTAAAATATCTCAACAAAAAAAAAAAATTAAAAGATCAAGATAAAAAAAGAGGCCATCTTGGACTTGCTGGAGACTTTGACTTGAATTTTAGCTTTGCTCTCGAGTGGAGAGTCTAAAAATATCTTAAAGTAAATTGATACTGCAAGGTATGACCGAGTAAGCACCGAGATTATTCTCCATTGGGAGATGGCCCACTGTATGCCGACCTTTACCTTGCCCATCGTAAGAACACCATAATGATCTGCTGCCTGAAACAAACAAGAAAGCCGCTGCTGTTAAAATCAATAAAAAAACCCAAAGACAAGAAAGAAAACTTCTAATCACGAACAATCTGCTATTAAACTCATGGAAGAGAACCTCTTATAAAACAGGTACCTGTGTGTATATTCCCAATTATAGAGTACTCTAGTAATAATAAGCTATAGCTCATCTCCTATTATTTGTCTAACTTCTAAAATGTTAAAAGTGTAATTTTATAAACTAAAATTTGAGAATTAATGTAATCTGTAAATTTCTCGCATAATCTAGCTTACCCCCCTCTATCCTTCTTAGGTGTGCATTTCTCAAATCTGCATTTATTTATAATGATTATTGAAATATTACTTTCTCATGATTGTCTTAGTTTTAAAGTTAAATCTAGGATTGCTCGGTCCGTGAATGCGTGTCAAATTGTCATTAATATTTGATTTTATAAATAACTTAACTTTCACATAAATCGACACGCATTCACGTAATCAGTTATTGTAATGCAGGTCTACAACATCGTAATGGCTGGCATACTTGCTGTAATAAGTCCCCTTTTAGATATTTTTTTTTATTATTAAGTTTTAATGAATAATTACGGAAATTTCATTTCTTTGAGAGTCACCAATTTTCTTTCAGTCAACGTTGATAATGGGAGGCCGAGTTTGAAATCTAGTTAAATATTACCATAATCTTTTAGATCTTATACATGTGTTACGTTTTGAAGCCACGATGGCCCATTCCACGCCGTGAATACTCCGGATTCTATAGGGTTGAATCAAACCCAGTCATCTACACAAGTGGACATGATAATGTTCCCGTAGGGCTTGACGACCGTCACGCAGCCAGCTGGCAAATTGCGACACGGACCGCTTATCCCTGGTTATGCTCATGTGACACCTTACCTCTTCGGATCGAGGCAGAGACCAACTCGAAACCCTTATAAACTTATTCACAGCATTGCAGTTTCAGTGCTGCCATTTTATATCGTCCTTCTAAAGCATACCACGTGTCCTTTATTTAGTTTATCATTCTCTATATCACTCCGCCTCGGCATTATCTTCATCATCCACTCTCAAATAAATGTTTGCCCTTAGTCGTAAAATAAATATTTTTATTAAATAAATGTATGTCCGCCGCTACTAATGACTCTTGCAGTGCAAAGTATAAATTCCCTACAGCACGTATTAGAAATACTCCCTTGAGAACCTTAGGTAGCTAGATTATGCCTTCATATAAATGAATGCTCCTTATAAATAAATGTATTTTATACATAATAAAATTGTCAATTAGCTATTGAAACTCTAAATATAAAATATGATTAATAACATTAATAATGTTTTTTTTATTAAATATGTAAATAAATAATTTTAACTATATGTCTGTAGTTAAGTTTTCATTTATTCGATGCCCATTATATATAGATTTCCTCGATTATATATGTTAATTAATATTCGTTTGATTGTTGGCCAACTCAGAAACAAAACCATGAATCTCGTGCATCTCCCTGACCACCGTGCCTAAAGAAGTGTTTACTTATGTCGCATCAGAGGTGTTATTCCGTAGATTGTATTGTGGAACCGATAAAATATGTTCGAACTCGGTACCATGGGTGGCTTCGCTACTCGATGGTGCTGCTGTTCTGTGTGGTGGTCGAATTCTGCACTATGTTAACAAGATACACGTGTTTTGACTGTTACATTATATCAAATGATTTCTGTAATGTAATATAAATCGTTTCTAAAAAAAAAAAAAAAAAGAAAGAGAATAACACAAAGTTTCATGAAAGTTACGCTAAATAATAAAAAAAAAAATTGTCGCATAGCCCAGTAAAGTTAAAGAATAGATTATCTGGATGTAATTAATTAACGAAAACATAAAATAGTTAAGTTAGAAATAGTGAAACAGTTTCAGTAATGTTGTAGTTATAAAGGTTAAATGATTAAAATAGTCGAAACTAAGTTAGATGAAGAAAGATATATGTGTGAATTAATAATCACGTGTCCTAGTTAAGCGAAAATAAAATATTTAATGATACAAGGAATTCACGTGTATAAGTTAAATTGAAGAAACTATAAGTATTGTCGCATCTTTTAGTTAAGTGAAAAAATATATATATATATGTGATTCTAGAATAGTTGCATGTGTAAGAGAAGTAAAATAAATATATATGTGTGTATGATCTTGCTTAAAACTGCCGTAACCTTAAGTGGCCAAATTTTATAAACATAGGAGTAGAAAAATATATATATCGGAAGGGTAATGTTGGAGATACAGTCAAATAAAATGAATTTATAATGTATATCGTTAACAGAGGAACGAGTATAGTATTTAAGTAAGTTAAATTTAAAAAAATATATAAGTGCATCATTTAATTGAGGTATAGGGGTCAGAGGTAGATGAGTGGGAAAATAGAGGATAATCATCAAGGTGGACAGGCAGTTGGGCGAATCTAAGGCAGGCGAACAAGAGGATGAACTAAAGTGCGGATGTTTGGGTTGGCTAGCAATCTGAATGCTGATCGATAAATAATACAGATACTAAAGTTAATCAAAGTGGAAACATAAAGTCAGCCGAAAGAAGTTGAGTATAAGTCAAGTCAGAAGAGACCAATAGTAGTAATAATCATTCCAGATATAAGGAAGGGTTAAATAAAAATCATATTTATGCGTACAAGGGCTCAAGCCAAAATGGAATGTCAAGAAGAGGAAGTAAAAGAAGGAAATGAAGAGGAGATGAAAGTAAAGGATACAATAGCCTATGGTAATATCATGGATATGTTAAAGCAAATGAGTATGGAGCAAGAACAATTCATGAAAAAATTTGTGGATAAACAAGAGAGAAGGATAGAAGAATGGATGGTAAAGGTAGAAACAGACAACAGGAAAAGAATTGCTGAAGTCAGGGAAGAAATGAAAAATGAGGTCATCCAGCAATCAAAGGCTGAGGCCACATGGGATGGATTTCATCAAGAGATTGAGAGAGATGAACAAAGGAGTATGGGGCCATGTGCATATGAGGAATCAGAAATAGTTAAGGAAAGAGGTAGAGAGTCAGCAAGATGGGATTGGAAGAAGGACATAGGGTGACCAAAAAGGGAGATAAGACAATTAGATGAAGAAGTGGAAGTAGTTAGAGTGGAGGATCATAGATTGATGATGATGAGCTTACAGGAGAATTTAATTCAGGTGGCGAAGGTAGTAGCAGGGTTAAATACAAAGGTTGAAGAGAGTGTAAGGAGGGCAGCCAATAGCAGCACCAATACCAACATAGAGGAAATAGGACCAAGAACCAGTGGAGAATGTAGAATGGTGGGATCTGGAAATTTGCATGGATTATCCTGTGGTTTTCCACCAATTTCTGAAGATCCAAGTCTTCACTGGAAATCCTGGAGAAAGCCCGATGGAGCATTTGAACAGCCTGGAACAGTACTTTAAATTCAGTAGAATGAGTGAGGAGGCCAATATAGCAGTGGCCTGCAGCTATTTGCAGGGCGAATCTCAAGTCTGGTGGAACTCACTGTTCCAGAAACCCATCAAATTTGCAGGATATCATAAAGCATTGAAGACCAGTTATTGGAGTGAGGAACTCCAAGAAGATGTGTTGCATCAGATAAAACAGGATAAATGGAGACCGGAGGAATCATTTATAACATTTTTCCATCATCAAGTGGCTAAGTTATGAATGATGACTGCAAATCCATTATCTGAGATGCAGATACTCCGGATAATTAGGCCCGGGTTTCCAAAGGATATAGAATGAACTCTGATCAGTACAGAGAGGAAGATGGTGGATCGGGTGGCTGTATTGCTGAGTGCATTGGACGCCACCAGGGACAACCAAAAGGAAGATGGATGGCAATCTAGACCACCTCTAAAAGAATCACTGATAGTAAAGAATGGATGGGATCCTGGGGAAGGACGATGGCAAGAAAACTGGCGATACTTTATGGGATGGAACCCGAGGAGGCAGGAAACGGAACGACAGAGAGGGGAGATGGAATGTAAGCATCCATATGACAGGACAGAGGGCCATGAGCTTAGGGAGCAAAACCTGCATCCCAGAGGAGGCACAGGTGATGTCAATAGAGGAAGACAACCACCAGATAAGACTTAAGGGCAGTCACAGATAAAGAAAGGATTGACTGATAACAAGATTGGAAATGGAAATGAAATACGAGTCATGGAGACTGGACTGTAATATTGATCCAGATAGCAGAAATAAATGATGAGCCGATAAGTGGCAAAAGGGATGCAGGACATTATGATAAAATAAGAAAGCATATGATAAATAATAGTGTGAGGTCATAGATAAAGGCTGAAGGCATGTAGGTTTAGATATTGGTAGATAGGTCTGAACAGTATTGGGTGATGCCTTCTTCATTATTCATTCATGTATGTTCTGCGGTGCACCAAATCTTATAGTACAGAGAACACAGGGACAAAGATCACATTCTCATAATGACTCACTGGATTAAGATTTCCAGTTAGATATTGGACAGATATCATGAGTCAATTGTTCAGAGACCAGTCTATGGGGGAAAGAACCCCTTGTATAAATTAAGAGCTTTCAGAAAATATACTGAGCTTATGGATGAGTTGGACAAAAGATGCCAGCCTCCCAACCCACCTTGGTAATAGTGACCAGAGTTGGCACTTAGAGGTTTATCATTTGCAGGATGTGATGTATGAACAGGTTTAATCGGGTGACAGAGATATCCTGTGGATCCGAACCTGTATATACGAGTATGAGGCAGGAATAAAATGCATGTAATGCTATGACAAGATTAAATTGGTTCGGCAATGCTGGTTGGGTCATCAAGAAAGAGATATAATTTACTTGGTCACCTCTCTAGAGATTAAACCTCATCACTAAATCATATTAGGAATGCGTAAATCTAAAAGGTTTGAACAGTAGTGGGGAGCATCTAGCGTTCGATGCAAAAATTAAATTTTTTTTTTACAAAAAAATTTTAAAGGAGGGAAACGGTATAATGTGATGATCGCACATACTGCGGTCACACATATAAATATTAAACATTCAAAGAATATTAAATATTATGTTTGGAAGAGAAAAATAAAAAAAGAAAAAAGCCAGCTTGGAAAAATTTACAGAACAAAGAAATGTTTCAACTAATTAAAAAAAGAGAGGGAATTAGAATCAAAAGATTCTTATCTTTTACCCTCCAAAGTTTGATTTTGGTGAATTTACAATATAAAATTAGAGATATTGGAAATGTATGTTAAAAAATAAAGTGATAAAGAAATATAAATAAAATGCAAGTTAAATTCCGATTTTGAAAGAAAGTAAAGTTTAAAAAAAATAAAAAACCTTAAATAGCACGCAAAACAGAGAAAGTTAGACATGATCAAAAGATAAGGATCTGGGTTTTAAAGTACACATTTGATGATAAACAAAATGCATGTATGGAGTGTATTTGAAGTAGGATATAGACAGAAATAATAAATGCTTGTCCAAAATTAAAAAAAAAGAAAAAAAGAAAAACATGTATTAAAATCTGTTTAATTAAAATCAAGAATATTGAAATACATAGTGCTATGAGAGTGGGTAAAACCAATTTACATATGGCTGAAGGCATAGTAAGAAAGAAGGTGTGAATAAAAGTGAAACAAAGGATCGGAAGGACAAAGGCTGGTGGAATTTTTTAATTAAGAAATAAAAGTTTTTCAAGAGAGATTAGAGCTAGAGACTTCGTGTTGAGAGGGTGGTAAAACACAGCTCTGATAATCAACTGATATAGTTAACAAATATGACTTTTAACATCGGTGCTTCATCTAGAATGGCTGGCTAAGCCCATCATGATAGCTGGTCAATCCGGACTTACTGTACTAATGGTTCTTGTCAATATGTAATAATCACCATTGTAGCGCCTGCCAATGGATTCATTTAGTTGCCTTGTCCTCGATGCATTGTCCTTGATGTCTTGTCCATGATGCCTTAACACTGAGTATCTATACACAACCAAATCTAGCCTACGAGCGACTGTTCCTCCTAAAGAAGTGGAGAAATCCACGTGGCGGTCAGCAGGATGTCCGATAAATTCAGAGACAAAAAACCTAGGTAAAGATACATACTTTTTTTATATATTTCAATGTGCACATCATTGACTTAGACAATGGCCACATGCATTTTTGTGAATGATAAAGACATTCTTGAAATTTTTTGATAAATACCCAGAGTGACAATTTATAAATGTACCAGCATTTATAAGAGTTTTTATGTGTTCTTTTCCTTGTACCACTATAGATCATAATCTGTTTTATTTAATGTAAATGTGTTTTATAGTTTTTTTTTATGATTGATTTATTCTATTAAATATACTATTTTTCTATTTAAATCTGTCTTGTCTCGTTCTTCGCCACATTCAAAAAGGGATAGTCTAGTCTTAGGGTGGGAAAACTATTATTCATTTTTTTTTGATTATTGAATTAACACGTGAAATTTGGTGGTGCAGTGTTTGATTCCATTAAATTTATAAATTGTCCAAGCACTGTAACTCTGTCAGATCTTACAGCAGTCGGGAGAAAGTTGATCGGGAAACATAACCTGGGGCTATATCCATATAGCATACAGGTTCGGTCAAATATGGAGATAGACTCGTCTATTTTTGTATTTTTCTCTGCTTGCGGTAACGGAAAGTGGATGATTTTGAATTATAGAATTCCCCATTATGTACACATAAAAGGGAAGTTTAGCCTTCGATCATCGTGTGCCCGTTACAATATATATATATTATATTTAGAATAAAAATCCTTTTATATTTAAATAAAAAAAAACATTTACAATCAGAATGTGTTTCTAACAATGACGTGATTTGGAAATCTAAACATTTACGTATAACTTTTAGTAATTATCATGACAAAATAGCATTGGACTGGTTCAGTTTAGCGCAGGGTCTTGCATTGGTGGTTGAGAGGTCAGCGCGACTGCCTTGCACTTGCAGGCAGTTGCCCAGGTTGCGGGTTCACGTCCCGGCTGATGCTATGACACTTAAAAAAAGACTATATATGTAGTATATTTTCAGTTTGAGCCTCAAAATTTGGCTCAAGTAATTGTCACAATAAGTTTAAGTTAAGAAATATTCCACTCATAATAGTAAATCAAATACCTGTTCTTCATTTTAATAATTTTTCAATGGAGAATGCTAAAGAAAAAGAAATTAGAACATATGCAAGAAAAATATTAATAATAATATAATTTCTTTCTTACTTTCTTTTTTGTTATATTTAAACGATCAATTCAAATTAAAAATTCATGGCACTATCTTCAAATCTTGATCCCATGATGATCCCCTTAAGAAAACAGATAGTGATGAGATTGCTGAAAGAATTATTTGTTCTAGATGATAAAGAATTTTTAAAATTGAATAATCTATTGTTCAAGTGCTTATTTTAAAGATAATTATGGTTAACATATGGCACCAATTAACAGTTTTTGGAAATGCTTTAATCAATCACAATGTTGACATCCTCTTCCCCAGAGATTCAGATAGATTATTATTGCTATTTTTATTTCCCCTATGCATACATTTTTGTGATGATTTCTCAGGCCGATGGGAATGGTGAGTAACAAGCAAAAAGGTTTGAAGAACTTGAGACAATTTAACTCTTTAATGACATGTTTGCACATTATAATGAATTCCCCTCTTTGATGAATTTAGCTATATGAAAGCAGCAGCAAAACTATTTTTCTCTGACCAAAGAAGAAGAGTAAGTACAAGCCAAAAAAAAGTAATAATAACCCTTCTTCAAATATTTCATTATTTCGATCTCCTCTCTTACCACATCAGTATTTCCATGGCACTTTTTGAAAATCCCATATCCTAGTGCAGGGATCCCCAACCTTTTGCATTTAAGAGCACATTCTATAATACTGGCCAAATGGTGGGCACCATTTATTTTTTCAACCAGGTGGTGGCACCATTTATTTTTTCAATGTAAAGTTATAGTTGGATATTGTTAATAATACATGTAATGTACAAAAAAATATTTATTTCAAAAATAAAATTTTAACATATAATTAACATTTATCGAGAGCTGATTCAACATTACAAACAATTTTCTCAAAATATATCTGAGAAGGCATTAAAGCAAAATTAAAACCTTTCTATACCAGTGCAAAATTAGTGAAGCCATTGAGATACTTAAAAGGCCAGATTGTATCAATAAGCGAGATGATACATGCAAACTTCCTTCTATTTGGAAAGATTTTTTTAAAAAAACAGTCTTAACTTAACATTTTTGCTATTGGTGGAACTTTAATGGTTTTTTTCTTTCAAATCAGTGATTGTAGCACCTCTACAATCATCTTTCTATCTTTTATCACCCAGTGGATGACTTGTGTGACCAAGTTGAAATGTCAGTATATCAATATTTAAAATATTTTAACATGGATGAACCTGCAAAATATGCCTTTTATATATATCATATAATTTAATCTGACCACACCAGGCAGTCAAATATAACTGACCAGAAATTTACTTTTAATTGATAGATTAATTAAATTTCTCACTATAATTTCTCTGGTATTTAACTTATGGTTAACATCATCATGAAATATTTGTATATTAATGAACACTAGCCACATTAAACACAATAGCATATTTATCCTAATGTGATATATTAAACCCCATTATTTTTTTTAGATTTGTTATCACTCACAATGCTAATTCTTACATAATTAATTTACATTAAAAAACTAGTTTTAGAAATCACACTTACCCTACATTTATTTCTGAGATAATATATTCATTTCTATTTTAGAATGCTGCATAAAATAAAAAAGAAAAACCTATATCTCATAGAAAATTTTAACAAAACTGATAATTTAATAGAAATCAAATAATAATAATAAAAATAAAAATTTATAAACTCTTAAAATTACAAATGCATTTTAAATATCCCATATCCTCAATTAATAAAGAATCAGCATTTTCTTGTTTAGACCATGGGTAATTTTTACTGACACAATTCATTCTTTGAATTCTTAACTTTAATTCTAGTTAGTTATCCACTATCATACCTCATACACACATATATTACAAATATAATAAAAAAATACTCTCATCTTTTTTATATTGAGCTTAATTACCCAAAATATTTTAAAATGTATATACTTTTATATCTCTATTTATGCACACATGTGATTCTTGTCCATTTTAAAATAAGACACAATTCAGTACTTAATATGTCCTTGTACAGGGTTCACAAATCAATTCCTATAGTTTCATAATTCTGTTAAATGGTATTATATAATGGCTTGCTCTTTTATGGATTCTTGTATTGGTTTATATTATTTTAACTTTAACTTTTGCATACGTATATAGCTGATAAGATATTTGTTCATAGATCTAATTGCAATGTATGGCATAGAATATAACAATCATAACAAACTTCTTTCATTTTCTCTGCCACTCTCTTGAGAAGGTTATATTTTACAATCTTCTCTTGTAGACAGACATCCAAGTGTTTTTGACATAGCAGGTTCACATTTTCAGGTATAAATTGCAGCAACCAGTATTTAGTGGTTGCTTTATACTTTTATGATAAATTGTTTTAACCACATTAATATATGTCATTTCTAGTATTTGAAATTAGCTATTTCTTCACTAGTGGTTATTACAAGTGATTAAAGAGGAACTTTCAGCAGAAAATGATTTTTTTCTTATAATAACCTGTTACATAGTTTGGTCATCCATTCTGCATCAGCAACAGGAAGAAAGAGCAATTAAATAAACAGCCCTATTTATATTCCGTCCATCCATAATGTGATCAGATCCAAATAGATTAAATAACAAAGAAAAGATTTTTATTTGCTTTAAAATTTTTCTTTTGTTTTTTTTTTTGATATTATTTTTTGTTCATAAAAATATATATAAACAAGTTAATTTTTTTACATAGTAGAAATTAATAGGATGTGCTTGTTTATTCACAAATTAACAAAAGAGAGATTTAATTATGAACTAGAAAAAAATGTTTCAAAGTAAAACAAAATGCTATACTTTTTTTTCATTGCAGGATTTAGTATTTTTATTATAACAATAATATTGCCATGCAAGATACTGTAATGCTTACAATGTATATGTTCTAAAATCATACATATATATCTGCATTACATATGTTAATAATTAAAAAAAAATTATTAAGAAAAAAGAGAAAAAAATAGTTTAAAAGTAGATTTTTAAAGAATGAAATTAATAGAAGGAAAGATTGCATCATTTTTTTAAAGACTAAATTGTTTTTATTAAGAGTAGGGGTGAGGAAACAAAATCAGTTGATATAAAGATTTGAAACCTGCTCTCTTCTCTTTATAATTAAAAAAAGTAAATGTTAAAAAAATAAATGAATATAAAAAAATGTTAAAATAAAAATTGTCAATAGAATTAATTAGTCTGTCAAACTATCTCATTGGCAGGAATGAACTTAAATTTTGTAAGATTACTGGCCAATAAGATAGCAAATAAATCTAAAAAAATATTAGATAAATAAAATGTAAAGTGTAATTAAAAACTAAATTAAATTTATGATAAAAAATTAGACAATAAGAGAGTTAAGTATAAAAGTGGCAGTTTGTCCATTGTTATCCAATTAGTTATTTCTTTCTCAAAAAATCAGTTCGAGATCCAGTTCCAGTTCATCAGTTCATCGAGAGCATAGTCAATGAGATCAACAGAGAGCCAGTTATTTACTTGCTGAGGAAAATTGAAATGTAGAAGCCATAGAAGTAGCAACATTCATTGCTAAATAGCACTAGGAGTGTTTGTCTCAGCTTCATGCCCCAGGATCCTCAGCTCCATCAATTTCACTTACCTGTAATAGATGCCTTGATTGTAGTGTAGATTCTGTCACATACTATCTCTCCCATTGCCCACCAAAAGCATGGAAGAAACCCATGAAGCTATTACTAAAGACCACAAGGCTAGCCACCTAAAAATACAAAAGCAAAAAAAAAATGTGTCAAGTGCAGAAAGATGATGTCATTTTACTATAATGAAAAAACCTAGAAAAATATAACTTTCCAATCATAAATTAAATGTCTAGACAAATTTTCTTAAAAAAAATTAACTATAATGAAGGACAGTTAGTGATACAGAGTTACTAATAAGTATTGTATACTTGTTAAGTTCTGTGTTTAATTGCATTATTATTTTTATTTGATTATGTCTGTGTATGAATAAAAAGTATTTATTTAAATGTTGTTTGGTCTATGCTCTATCCCTCTTTTAACTGCATCACCAGGATTTTAAGATGAGAAATATCCTGAGTATTAGTTAATATTGTGCTGGGTTTCCTGATCAAGATATTTGAGTTAGCCTGGATATATTTGAAGTGCTGGGTTCATGTGCCTGTCATTCAGGTATGCTGGCTATATATAATCTATATGTTTTATATGATCAAATGGCACCTGAGAACTTGTTTGCAAAACAAATAAAATGCTTTTGATGGTAGGTGTGTGCATTTGTGGTCTTGATCTGGTCACAGGTGTCATTAATTGTTAATATATCAATGATATTCTATTCTTCTGCTTGAATGTATGATCTGATTCCAGAGATGTTAAATAAGTATGAAAAGAGATACTAATAAAGCCAGTCATATAAGTAAATAATAAATGTTAATAAATAATGGAAGCAAAAATAATAAATATAATAAATATAAAAATATTTTTAGACAACAGATGGTGTGGAATGGGTCCATGTAAAGATGCAGGAATTGTTGCACTACATATATATTTTTATTACATAAGTTAACCATTTGTAAATATAACTTAAAATTCTCTTTCTTTTATAAAAATGCTCACTTATTTTGGTGAATTAAAATTTATGGGGTTCAAATCAATGTAGCATAATATACTGGTACAATATATATATTATAATGAATACTCACTTTTTAAAATAAATTTATATCCAAACTATTATACAAGCAGAGATGAAAATATGGTCAATATTTTGCATATTAACCATACTAATGGTCAGACCAGAAATTGTATGTAAATATACATGCCATGGGCACCTTTCAAGATTGTTATACATGATCTAAGACTGCTAGAAACAAAATACCTCTCTAGTGAATACTCCTTATTTATATTGGATATAAAACTTGAGTGCCATCCAAAGAATTAACTGGAATATCCCCAAAGAGAAGATTTTAAATGCTTCTAGTACTTGATTTCTTGGCCATCTCAATGAAACTCTTTTCATTTAGCAATCAGACATTGCATATTTTAAAACAAAACAATATAATTAACAAATTTTGTCTTAACTAAATTTCATACTGTGAGAAATTTAGAGAGGAGAATTCAGGCCAAATTAACAATTAAATAACATATATGTTTACACAATTAACATATATTAAATTATAACAACAACAACAAAAAATTACATAAAATACAATTTGAATTAATTACAAAGTTATTTTAGATGAATTAATATCATCTTAAATTAGGAAATAAAAGTTTATGCATTTCTAGATTTTGGCAAAGTTTATAAGGAAAATATAAATCTTACCCCTTGTATTTCAGTTTAAGTAAAAAAGTTGATTTTTCCTTATGTTTGATCTAGGTTTTGGTAAGAGATTTTCTAGAAGTGATTACTCCTGTCTTCTTTTTGACAGTGCCTAATGTTTATAAATAGTGTTTCTGCATTGGCTTCTAGTTTTCTTAGTGGCTTATAGCTTCTTTTTGGGACAGCATCTACCTTCATATAATTGTACAGCAACATTCTTGGACAAATGACAGGCATATATCTCAGCAATGGTAGTCAAGGATTTGATCACATTTCAGGTTATCAAAACTCTATAAATGCTAAATGATAAAAGGCCAAATGAATATTCCTTTTGTGAGTATTGCGGAGCATGGTAGTATTGAGGCATTCACAAAGCTTCTTATACATCACTGGAGCCACAAAACTACAAATTCACAATGAAAGAGACTGCAAAATTCAGCAAACAATATTAGTCAGCAACATGACATCAACATAATAGCTGCAGAATAAGTTGTATAATCTGAATAACTTCAATAACTATCTTGAATAACTGAATAATTATCTTGAATTAAAAATATTAATAAAATTTATTAGCTTATACACCCTTGACCAACCATTGTCTTGAGCAATTTCTCACATTAATTGGTTTTCAATTTTCTTTTCTTTCTCTAATTAATTAACCATTTTAGTCATAGTATTACTTATCTAATTAATTTATTATATTTTAGTAAAACAATCCCTTTTTTCATTAGATAATAATTATTTTGTATTTAATTAGATAATAATTTTTACAAAAACTATTTTACATTCCATTCCCTTTTTCAAATAATACTTTAGATTATTAAATAAAACATTAAGTTACTCTTTTTGCTTTTTTTTATTTTGTAATTTTAAAGATAACATTTTAGAATTTATAGATTTTAAAGAGAGGATAAGCAATTTCTTTCGAATAGCAAATCTAATTTAATCTATTAAATTATCATTATAGTTTTTTTCTTTATTCTATTTTTCTTTTGTTTGAAATCATTTATTTTAAATCAAGACTGGTATAATTTGACTGAAGGTTTATTCTCTCTTTTTTTGTTTAATTCTAAGCCAGACTTTGTTCCTTATTATAAAATCTCTCCCTTCTCTACTTGCTATTATAGTGACTAAAATGGTAGCCCTTTTCATTTAATATATATATACTTTTTTGCTATTTAATTTTTTTTTACGAAACACATATATTTTACATCAAAAAGTAGCCGGACATGAGTTCAAACCCACCATTGCAAAATTGGTTTGTACTCAGAGGTACAATGTTAAACATAAGATAAAGAAGGCTTTCTTCATAGCAGAAGATTCCTTCACCATTAATCGCAAAGAATCATGTTTTTCTATATCCAAAAGATAAGCTAATTGACTCATTTGCATAAAGTTTGCATATTGTACACACAATGATTTCTATGAGTGAGTCATAACAGGCTATGATTATGAGAAATATATTTTCTCAAAAGTGGTAAGCCTTTTTAATTTAATTATCATTTATATAGCTTTATGTTATATGTGTGTTGGCACAATTTATTTGAATAATTTGATAAGTATAAAGTAGAAATCTATGCTTAATATTTGTTACAATATATCCTATATATAAAACCTGTATTTTCTTTGTTGTCTAATTGGTGAATGTATATTTGACTGATGTCATGTGTCAAATTCACAATGAGTCTGTTTAGGTGAAGGAAGTAATTCTATAATTAAATAAAAAAATGCTGGGAAAAAATCAGTATGAATGCTTTTAACTATAGATATAAAGTACATATTTTATGATAAAAGTTTCCAGTGAACAGAGAAGCCACCAGAAATTCTGATTCATAATTTGACATTAAGGCACTCTCTCTATCAATTACCTAATATAGTCAGATGAATGACATACTGGCAATGGGTAATTTAAAATTTAATGAATTTTTATAGATTAGCAATGTTTAATAAAAGTGCTAGTTGTCAGTTATGTGTACTGTGGCCACTAGGCAACACTATAGTACCATTAAGAACCAACAAGAAGCCTGCAAGTGATAAATTTCTATCCAAAAATCACTAAAATTGATGTAAAATTAAAATGCAAAATTCACTGAAATCACTGTAAAATTAAAATGCCTGAGCCAAAAATGGAAAAATTAATTAAATTTCTGAAATTAATAGAAAATTAAAATGCAAAAATCACGGAAATCAATGGAAAATTAAAATGCAAAATTCACTGAAATCACTGTAAAATTAAAATGCCTGAGGCAAGAAATAAAAAAAATAAAATGCATAAGGCAAACAAGTAGAACAAATCCTCAAACCACCCTACCCACACAAATTTCTATCCAATAATCTTTGACATAAAATTAAAACACCTAAGGCAAACAAATCAAAAAATTAAAAATCGAACAAATTGTTCTAAAATACATATCAAAAAGAAATTGAAATACTATAAAATTCAAATTACAAATACAGAAATTGGTCTAATAGATACTCCTTCCCCAATCTGCATAAAATTTTTTATCAAGAATAAGTAAAATGCAAATTACAAAAACCAAAACAATCATGAATGCTATTTTCAAAAGCCTATAAAATAAAAAAAACTATAAAAGCCTATGAAATTAAACAAAAACATACTAAATCTCAAAAAAAATTAATGAAGCCAAATTAATGGCAGTAATGCAGTACACATGTTTGAAAAAAAAATCCTGACTTTCAACACTATAATGATGAGGAATATAATAATTCACAAACCATAATAATAGATTAATGCTTATTAAGTAATTAAATATAGATAAAAATGATCTCATAGCTATTTAACCTTTTGATTTAGCAGGATGATAGAATTTTGACTTTTCACCAATTCGCCCCCTGGGGAATTTTTTCATATTATATGTTTTTGCATGTAAAATGATATATTTTATTATATTAAATTTTCGCTAATAATTTTATGATAGAAGGCAGGAAATTCAAAATTCCAGCTGTTACCCTAGACATAAACCCCACTGTGACATTTTCAGCCATTGTCTGTTGCCAAGGCTGTAAAATGTTTGGTGTTTTATGACATTGCTTAAAGAAAATAGTTCCAATGACCAAAAACACATTTATTTGTGAATTTATTATGGTTTTAGATATTTTAAAAAAATAATTTACACTATATTTATTAGATATCAAAAAATATAAATTATTAATAACTTATTTTGATTTGAAATACTTTATTTTCAAAAATATAATGTTATATTAGTAGTGAATGTAAGCATGTCCTGAAACAATTTACAAGCTTAGTTTCTATGCAAGCAATCTATTTATACTTACAAGTATGAAAATATTGCTATTTTGCAATAAATATTCAAAAATTTTAAAGTTTTAAAGCATAATTCATTAGATATAAGAGAAATAAATAAATATTTGTTTGGATATTTAAAAATAATAAGAATTAAGAATTATTTTATTGATTTTATAAACTGAAAATAATCTTTCTAGAAATGATGATGTCCAAGCTTTTTGTTTTGTTTACAATCTGTTTTTTTAATATTTACATAAACAAAATATGAACATTTAAAGTTTATTTCAGTAGTAAACTAAAATATCTATCAAATGAAATCAAATTTATTATTTTCAGATATGTAATAATCATTTTATCATATATTTTATGTTGATGTGTGAGACAAAGAAAAATATCAGAAAATACAGACCTTAAGAGGGTTAAAAAATAAAAGTAACTACAAAATATAAAAACAAAAATTGGTGTCACACACACATATATCCACAATCATTCCTGGACATTATCTAATTAACAGATATAATAATAATTCACACAAATTCTTCTGACTGAGTCCTTTTCAAAAATATTCTATTTAAAAAATAAAAGTAGCTATAAAATACAAAAACAGAAATTGGTGTCTAACTAACAGCATGAAGAATTAAAATAAAAATGGTGAATGGTGGGAATACTATAATACTAAATTAATTATTCTCTGCTTTGAAATTATAGCATATCATAACATATGAATTTAGAAATGAAATAAACTAATTAGAATAGAAATAGAATTTTAAGTAATTGAGAATTTATAATTTAATAAACATTCATTATAGCTAGCTTCATTTAAATATTATAAGTTTTTAAAATAGATTTGTACCAAAAAATATAACTAATTTTCTTTCAGGCTGAGTTGTCTGGCATTGGATGCATTGTTCATCCATGATGTCCTTGGTATAGGTGGTCACTGAATTTCTCCATTCTAGTGAAATCAAATTTGGACATTCCTAGATCTCTCCATTAGTGACAAAATATAGGGTTTATATATTAAATTTTACCCCTCTATTAAATTGGTGTACAAGTGAGGTTTGCAGCATAAAAATCCATTATTAGCTTTCTATTGATCACATTTATTTTCAATTAAAGTTTGTTATTTTTAAAATTAAAAATTAACATTTAACCTTAGCACAATTTTAAAATGTAGAAACTGATAAATAGTTTGCATAAACATTTTGTTTTTGTACTCATATTGAACAAGCTACTATAAATAATTTTGGAGAACTCAGGTCACATGACAGATTAATGGTATCAGGTTCCCTGCAAGTAAATTAATTTGTACATTTTAAAAATCAACAAGTATTATCACTGACTAAAAATTAAAAAGAAATAACAGCATTTAACAAAAAAGGTAAAATAATACATTTTCTCATTTAAAATTATAAATCAAATAATTTACATATATATGGATTTTCTCAAAATATGAAAATAAAGATTGATAATGATGAGTTAGAAGAAGTTAACAATTACATATACCTTGGTCAGGTTATTAATACAGATGGTAACATAATGGATGAAATTAATCATAGAATTAAACTTGGTTAGAGTGCTTTTGGTAGAAATAACTTGATTAATAATCTGACCAAGGTATTTGTAATTGTTAACTTCTTCTAACTCATCATAATCAATCTTTATTTTCATATTTTAAAAAAATCCATATATATATATATTGTAACATTTTCCATTTTGCTAGGCCCCTATAGGCCTCAAATTTATATTTGAGTGTGAGTTGATCAAGCTGTATCAAAAAAAAAAAGAAAGTTGTATTTCTATTCTCAACACAGCTATTTTTCCTGATCAACTTCGGCCTAGAACTATTACCGAGTACAATCGTGAGCAGAACCAGTTTTTAATTTCTACTTGAGGGCGCCAGAGTTGTTAGACCCACTGACTCCAAACATATTGTAACTCTAAACTAAACAGAAAAAATGCTTTTAAACTAATCAGTATTCGCTTACGTAACGAGAATTAATTTTTAAGATTATTATTCCTGGGCTTATTCAAACATATTCAAATAAATTACAATTTTAAATCTTATTAAACAACTAATAGATTTAATAATAAAAAATAATAACTACTATCAATAACCACAATGAAAATTGATAAATATAATCTCTTTTATTCTAACAAACAAATATTTATAAGTTAAATTACGAATTAACTAAACTGAAAACACACAGGCTAATCTAGATAATGAATCGATTAACAAAAACAGATTAACAATTAAACAATTTAATAATTCCCAAAATCTTTATAAAATTCTTTATTAGAAATCCCTTGAATATGAAAAGCTATATCAGGATGGTAGTCTAACTTAGATAAATAATTGTTTCAAACTTTTAAGTCACTATCAGGAAAATTTATTCTTAACTTACCGGTAAGTTCATTAGGTTTATGGGATCCCAGATCATGAGAATTTCCATTTCTCTCCTGCCAGCGTCTTCCATTATTGTTCCTCCTATAGCTGGAGAAACATGGTTGTAGGACCCTTTTATTCAGAAGCGTCTTCACAATCCCATTTCCATCTTGTGTGACAGTTACACAAGCATCTTGAGAAGATATTTCTGCCACAGTTATGCTCCAGAAACCTCCACCTTTCAGAGAGTAATAGAAGTAAAGAGAAACCCAGATTGAAGTGTCATCTCCTTTTTATATCCACTCCATTTTTGGAACTTCTCACATTCTTTTCTTTTTATCACATATAAGATAATAACTTATACACTCTCTCTTAAATTTAAGACAAAGTTCTGTTTTTTACATTATTCTTCCATCTTTAATTAGCTAAAATATTTTTCTTTAGCTTATACTTTTGGAATTCTTTTAATTTATCTGGATTAGTAATCTGTATCATTTATTCTTTCCAATTAGATAAAAAAATAAAAGACAATTTTAACCTTCATTCACCTTTAACAAAAATTATACTAACAAAAAAAATCTAAATTTACTTTTTAACTTTTCCAAACCAATATATTTGAATAAGCCCAGGAATAATAATCTTAAAAATTAATTCCTATAAGCAATACCGATTAGTTTAAACACTTTTTTTCTTTAGTTTATGAGTTACAATATGTTTGATCAGCCCAGCCACTCTCCCCTCAAGTAGAAATTAAAAACTTTCTCTCACATTGTACTCAGTAATAGTTCTAGGCCGAAGGATCAGGAAAATAGCTGTTGAGAATAGAAAACAACTTTCTTTTTCTTTTGATACAGCTTGATCAACTCATGCTCAAATATAAATTTGAGGATATAGGGCACAAATAAATACAATGGCGCCCCATGTTGGGTGCCATTGTAAGTTTCTCATTTTCTACCTCTACATCTAATAAAACTCGAGTTGATCAACAATTCAAAAAAGAAGAAAGTTATATTTCTATTCTAAAAACATAGCTATATTTCCTGATCAACTCTCCTAGAACTATTGCTAAGTACAATCGTGAGCTGACTCAGTTTTTAATTTCTCATGAGGGGCCAGAGTCATAGACCCACTGGTCTCAAACATATTGTACTCTAACTAAACAGAAAAAAGCTTTAAACTAATCATATTCATCATCCTAACGAGAACTATTTTCTCCTTTTTGATTATTATTTCTGCTTTTTAAATACATTGGCAAGGTAAATTCCATTTTAAATCCCACTACACTAATAATAAATTTAATACAAAAAAAAACAACTATTATTAATAACGCACAAAGGTTGATAAAAGTAAAATCTCTTTTATTCTAACAAACTAAACATATTTATAAGTTAAATTACGAATTAACTAAACAGGAAAGACACACACACCAATCCAGATAATGAATCGATTAACAAAAACAGATTAACAATTAAACAATTTAATAATGTCCTAAGATCTTGTATAAAATTCTTTATTAGAAAGTCCCTTGAATATGAAAATCTATATCAGGATGGTAGTCTAAGCTTAGATAAATAGTTGTTTGCAAACTTTTAAGTCACTATCCGAAAATTTATTCTTAACTTACTGGTAAGTTCATGTAGGTTTATGGGATCCCAGATCATGAGAATTTCCATTGGTCTCTTCTCGTTCTTCCATTATTGTCTTCTATAGCTGGAGAAAAGCACGGTTGTAGTGACCCTTTTATTCAAAAAGTGGTCTTCACAATCCCGTTTTCATGCTTCGTGACAGCTTAGTACAGCAAGGGCATACCTGTGTAAAGTATATTTCTTCCACAGGTTATGCTCGGGAAACCTCCAACTTTCAGAGATGTAACTAGAAGTTAAAGAGAAGACTCAGATTGAAGTTGTCATCTCCTTTTATATCTCCTCCATTTTAACTTCTGCCTCTTTGTCTTTTTATCACGTATAAGATAATAATCTTATACACTCTCTCTTAAATTTAAGTTACAAAGTTCTCTTTTTTTTTAGCATTATTCTTCCATCTTTAATTAGCTAAAATATTTTTCTTTTAGCTTATACTTTTGGAATTCTTTTAATTTATCTGGATTAGTAATCTGTATGTCATTTATTCTTTCCAATTAGATAAAAAAAAATAAGAATAACAATTTTAACCTTCTATTGCACGTTTTAACAAAAATTATACTAATCAAAAAAAAATCTAAATTTACTTTTTTAGCTTTTACCAAATGCCAATATATTTGTAACGTATATAAATAAACGTTACAATATATATAAATTATTTGCTTTATAATTTAAAATGAAAAAATGTATTATTTTAGTTTTTTTTTAAATGCTGTTATTTTCTTTTTACTTTTTAGTCAGTGATAATCTAAAAGAATATCTTGTTGATTTTAAAAATGTTCAAATTAATTTACCTGAAGGGAACCTGGTACCATCAATCTGTCATGTGACCCAAGTTCTGCAAAATTATTTATAATAGCTTATTCAATGCAAGAACAAAAATGAAATGTTTAAGCAACTAGTTATCAATTAAAATTATCCATATGTTAAATGTTAATTTTTAATTTTAAAAATAGAAAACTTTAAGTGAAAGAAAATGCAATCAATAGAAAACTAATAATGGATTTTTATGCAGCAAACCTCACTTGTAAGCAAATGCAGTAGAGGGTTAAAATTTAACATATAAACCTCATATTTCATTTCTAATGGAGAGATCTAGGAATGCCCGAATTTGATTTTGCCAGGAAGGAGAAATTCAATTATGACCTGCACCAAGGACTCATGGACAATCAATGCATCCAATGCTGGACAACTCAGCCTGGAAGAAAATTGGTAATATTTCTTGGTACAAATCTATTTTAAAAACTTATAATACTTAAATGAAGCTAGCTATAATGAATGTCCATTAAATTATAAATTCTCAATTACTTAAAATTCTATTTTTTATTCCCATTATTTTATTTCATTTCTAAATTCATATGTTATGATATGCTATAATTTCAAAGCAGCGAATAATTAATTTAGTATTATAGTATTCCTGCCATCTGCCATTTTTCATTTTAATTCTTTATGCTGTTAATTAGACACCAATTTCTGTTTTAGTATTTTATAGCTAATTTTATTTTTTAAATAGTATATTTTTGAAAAGTACTCACACTCAGAGGAATTTTCATTATTTTATTTCATTTTTAAACTCATATGTTATGATATGCCATAATTTCAAAGCAGAGAATACTTAATTTAGTATTATAGTATTTCCACCATCCTCCATTTTTCATTTTAATTCTTCATGCTGTTAGTTAGACACCAATTTTTGTTTTTGTATTTTATAGCTACTTTTATGTTTTAAATAGTATATTTTTGAAAAGTACTGTGAGAGGAATTTTTTTAAAAAGGTTTGTGAATTATTATTATATGTTAGTTAGTTAACATCTAGGAATTATGGGAGGGGGATATGTTTGTTAGACATCAATTTCTGTTTTTGTATTTTATAGCTACTTTTATTTTTTAAATAGTTATGAGCTTGTTGCTATCTATATTTAATTACTTAATAAGCATTAATCTGTTATTATGGTTTGTAAATTATTATATTCCTCATCATTATAGTGTTGAAAGTCAGGAATGTTTTTAAAAAATGTACTGCATTACCACCATTAATTTGGCTTCATTAATTTTTTTTTAAATTTAGTATTATAACGGTCAGGATGTATGGTGTCTTTCTGTATCTGCCATATAGGGCACCACCAGGCCATTTGAACCTGGAATATTTGTATAGTAGGCAGATACACTTAGGGGAAAATCCAACTTTTAATTATATATTATTATTGACCATTAGCCCATGCCACTAGCTCAAGGAGACACAGAGATTTAAAATCTACTTATTAAATATTTTAATAAAGAAAAAGATTTACATTCTTAAAACATAATTTTAATATTAATAAAAAAAGCCACTGTCAGTAATAACACACAAAAACATTTATTGATGCATATATGTAAATTTAAAATTGAGGAATAAATTAATCTTAAATTTGTTATTATTTTTAAATTTAAATCATTATTTTAGAAAGTTCGCACAGCTGGACTATTGATAAAAGTTTGTTTTATAATGTTGAGTATAGATATGCTACATAGATTATTCAGTCAAAACCTTTTCAAAACAATTGTTCAATCTCAGACTAAAAGTTTGTAGCCAACCCAATGCCTGCTTTCTGATATATGGGTGCAACCAATGCAATATGAAGATGCTAGCATAAAACCACACTGACAGGAATGTGCACCTGCAGCATGGTATTGTTTAAAGAGAAATGATCCTCACCCAGAACAGGAATGTGCATCTGTTTAGTGAAGAAAATTATTTGGAAAATATATATATTGAAAATTCTCTGTAATGGTGATTTGTGATCTTGGCCATCTTACTATTAACACCCAGAATGAAAAGGAAAACAATGGTGTGGGAGAATACATCACATCCATTGTAGTGCATCAACTACACCTTTGGGCCATGCATTTATATGGGCTTTGCTCTGTATGCTAAACGTGCTTAACATTACATTGATATAAACACCCATATATCCCTCTACCAGCATCGACCCAACCACGAAACAAATAGTCTGAAATTAGACCCCTTTAAAATAAACATAATCGAATTTAAATATAAAGTAATTAATTGCAAATTGCTAGGGGAAATTTACAATAAAATAAACCCATTGACCCTCATCATAAGGTGCCGCATTGACAACAACTTAAAAAGATATACCAGTAAATACATTTAGACACTCAGCATGAAGTGTCATATTTACCGAGATATATTTTTCACATTTAAAAATCTTAAGACATAATCAACATAATGAATCCATGTAGCTATGTACACCCAACTTAAATTGAATACATTTTAGTAAACAAATAAGAATAAATAAAAATGATATATGGAAATGATTGAATAGCAAACTTATTCATAAAAGTAAATATTAATAATTGATTTAGAAATCTTTCCCTAAGTCGGATAAGAGTTCATATTTTATATAACTAATTGAAAGTTTGTTAAACTTCATATAGAATAAACAAGAGTTTATACTTTCCATGAGGGGTCTGAAGTCTGTCTTGTCCATGAGATATCTGAAGTCCATTAACATTTCTGGGAGATTCGGTCCATTGTTTGCTGCCATTCAGTGCTAATTAGTTTGGAGGCTGCCTCAGCTGATATACTACAGGAAATTAAATCTATTGCAGACTCCTACATCATGGAGTCTGCAATACAGTTACAGTTCATATGTAGATGAAGTCAGATTTAAGATAACAGCTCTTATTAATTTTATTATTTTGGCTTTTATACTTTTATTAGCCTCTTATCAAAACTCCAACGGATCGATCTAACATGATGTCACTTGTTTTTAAGTTTTAGATGTTTTTTCTTTCTGGATCATGCTGTGGCTTGGTGCTTTCATTGGTCAATCTTTAATTTCATTCTCTTATCTGACCTTTATTATTTAAGTACCCCAAGGGCTAGTTTGCTTTACATTTAATTAACAAAACACTCATTTCCATTTACTAAGATTAAAATATGATTCTTAAAATAGAAATTCATTAACATTTATTTCTATTTTCTTTTATACAACGTTTTAACAAAAATATTTATCTATCTTTATTTTTTTTTTACAAAAAAGTACTTTCAAATATTTTTTTTTTTAAAAATACTTTTAAAGTTTTCCATCTGTGATGTGATATATATATATATATATATATATATATATATATATATATATATATATATACATATATATATATATATATATATATATATATATATGTTAACATAACTCTTTTAATTTTTGCTTTTAGTTTTTAATAAAATCATTTTTACTTAAGATTTATTTTCCCCTTTATTTTAAAATAATGTAACGGCACATGTATACCATTACAGTATGTTTTTGTTTAATTTCATAGGCTTTTATAGTTTTTTTTCTTTTATTTCATAGGCTTTTGAAAATAGCATTCATGATTGTTTTGGTTTTTGCAATTTGTATTTTATTTATTATTGATCAAATTCTTTGTGCAAGGGGGGGGGGTTATATATTGGATCAATTTCTGTTTTTGTAATTTGAATTTTATAGCATTTCAATATCTTTTTGATTTGTATTTTAGAAGGATTTGTTTGATTTTTAATTTTTCAATTTGTTTACCTTAGGCATTTTAATTTTACATCGATTTCAAAAATTTTTGGATAGAAAGTTATGTAGGTGGGGGAATTGAGGAATTTGTTCTGCTTGTTTACCTTAGGCATTTTAAGATTTATTTATTGCCTCAGGCATTTTTATTTTATATCGATTTTAGTGATTTTTGCATTTTAATTTTCCATTGATTTCAGCAATTCAATTAATTTTTCCATTTCTTGCCTCAGACATTTTAATTTTACATTGATTTCAGCAATGTTTGGATAGAAATTGATCATTTGCAGGTGTCATGGTGGTTCTTAATAATACTGCAGCATCTGCCACAGTATGCATAACCAACAACTACCTAAAATATATATATTTACATTATATCTGTAAAAAAATTGCTAAAGCAACCAATTAAAAAATATATTACAAATATTATATTTAATAAAAAAATATTACAAAAATATCCTGCATTTTTGTATTCCAATATAAATAAATGATAACTATTAATAAAGCTAAAAACTATTACAATTAGTCATAATGCTACTGAAAAAATTATTTGTATTCAGAAGGAGCTCCAGTAAACATTGGGGAAAGAGAAGACAAATAATTTTTATTGGGGATATAAAGTTAAATGTGGTGAATAGGTATACCTATTTAGAAATAGTCTTAAGTAATCAGAAAAATTGCTTGGATGAATAGGAGAAAAATTGATAAATGAAGCAAAGAAAAGAAAGGGACTAATAAAGAAATTAACAGTGCTTACCTATAATAAATATGATGTAACAAGAATTGTATAGAAGGGAGTGGCAGTAACAGAGTTAACATATGGTAATGATGTGTTATGTGTTAGTAAAGGGATGTCAGATTACTAAGAAAAAGTACAAAGAGAAGTAGGAAGACATGCATTAGATGCAGATATATGGAAGACAAAGGAGGCAATTCAATGAGAAATGGGATGGCCAAGTTTTTATATGAGAAATGAAAAAAGTGAAATGAAAATGTTCAGTAGACTGCAGTTTATAGATAATAAGAGAATATCCAAAATATTATTTAATTTGGTTATAAGTAAAGAGCAGGCAACAAGATCAGTGAGAAAGGTGGTACAGAATGCAGAATTGGATAAAGAATTTATATCAGTATGCTTATACAAAATATGGGATGGTTTGTGTTAGGAGAATTGTTGAGTGTTATAGTGGCAAGGAATGGGATAAAATAATAGATGCATTAATGAAGAATAGGGAATTGCAGAGATGGAGGACTAGTATGGAAAGTAAAAAGAGTTTAAATATATACAGAAGTAAACAGAATATTGGGTGTGAGTTAATTTATGATAATAGCAAGGGAAGATATTATTTAAGAAGGTATTTTTAGCAACAAGAAAATATACACATAAATGGAAAAATGTGGGTGATTTATTGCTCAAGTTGTGTAAGGAAAGCATAGAAAATATTAGGCATCTGTTAATTGAATGTAAATGCCTGCAAGCAGAAAGAGTATAAATAATGAAGTTGTGAAATAATAAATATAAACAAAGTGAATATTCAGAAAGTGGGTTCTTGATTTTTTTATGCTGGATTTTGGAAAAGAGAAGGGGGTTTATATATAAAGGTCATGGTGTTGACAAAGATTATGCTGTGGAAATGGGATGGAGCAGGATAAAGAAGAATATGGGGAAAACTTAGAGTGGGGAATGGAAAGGGAAGATAAAGTGGCTAACAGATATCTCTGGCATAGTGGCTGAAAGATTCCTGACTCCAAATAAAGAGATGTCACAGTGCATCACATCACATTGTAAAGATGTCAAATATAACAGATATATTTAAAAATGTAAATTTTAATTTCGCTTTATTAAAAGTCAGAAATTTATTTATATAACATTAAAATATTTTGCTTAATTTGCATTAAATCTTAAAGCAATTTGTTAAAGCAAATTATTATTACAAAAACAATGGGCTCAAAATTTGGAGTTTTTGTATTTTGCCATAAAAATGGGCTTCCAGATTGATGTACAATTCTCACAGTTGAAATGTTTTGTTAATTTACATTAAATCTTTAAAAAAATTCTTAGAGCAACCAATTAAAAAAACCAATTGGGTTTACAAGGTTGGTGTATATATATAATTGTGAATAATGCTAATGTTGCACCATTTACAGAAATTGACAATCTCTTTAAAAAAAATCTTTAAATAAAAGATTGAACCAAAAAACAAAAAAAATATTTGGCCATAACCAATACCATCTTCACTCTAGAAAGAAATTGGCAAAACATCAAACCCATTGCAGGATTCAATTTGACATTAAAATTTTAAATAATAATTTAACTGAAGCCTCTTTTGTATTGACTTAATATTAATATACACATTGTAAGAGTTCATAGAGTCAACTTTAATCTTTACATATTAGTTTTATATGCAATAATATTTTATATCAAAATATATTTTTTCATATTTCTTCTTCATAATAGATTAATATAATAATAATTTTTCAAAAATCAATAAACCCAAATTTCTAAAAGCACATAGTTATGGAAGTGCTTGGAATTTTTTTTTGCATTGACTTCTGATGATTTAAAAAAATTCAATTACAAACATTGGTAATTTGCTTCCTCACACTTTTGTTCCTAAATTATGCTCAACAATTATTATTTTTAATAAACAATTTCAAAATGGTTTTAAAAGTTAATAAATTACACTCTTAAAACAAAAAATATAGAAATAGATTAATAACCTAAACAAAATAAAATTGATAAAAAATTAGGAACCTAAACAAAAATAAAATTGGTAAGCAAGCAAAAGGAAGAAGATGAAGGATCAAATATTTAGAATTAAAAAAAATCTTTCGGGAATATTATCTCCATTTGTATTCATTAGAGAAGTAAGTAAATATTATTAAACTGCTATTTTTATTATTAATAAATTTATTTTATTTATCTAATTTAGTTTTATTTTTAATTATATATATTAGAAATTAACTAAATTTCTAAGTGCAATATCTTTTGATGGCTCAGTAAGATAGAATGATTCAAAGTCAATATGAATTTTGCACTAAAAAAACAGAGTAAAAAAATTCTAAAATACTAATTAAAACATTAATATTTACATTAATTTTATTTCAATAACTCTTGAATATTGAATCTCTTAAGAAGTGACCTCTGAATATCAGGTATTGAGCCAAAGATTTCTCTAAGATCAGTGTAGGATAATCCAGGCAGATAAATGAAATAGGAATTTAAATGCTCAAGTACTTTATCTATATATCGAAGTAGATTTGTTCTTATTTTAGTCACTTCTTCTATGGCTAAATATTGTTCATCTTCATTTAATGTCATTAATAAATTATGCTCAGGTACAAAATAATTTTTTAAGACTTTTTTTTGAAGAGCCTCATGAAGATTTGTAATCAGTAAATCTAATCCGTTCTCCATGTAACTTTCATCCTGCCAAAATTCTTGAGAACATTGTTCAAAAACCCACATAGTCACAGTTTTAATATGATAACTTGCTAAAATCTTTAAAGGACTGAGTTTTAAATAAAATAACATTTTGAATAAATAAAATAAAATACTCTGCTTTGTATTAAAACTTTTAAACAACAATATCTCTGCCTTTGAAAATGATAATCGTCCTTCTAAATTTTCATTTCCTTTGAAAGATGCTTTTAAAACTACATGGTATCCATTTTGAATAATAGAATTCACTACTTCACTTTCGGGCCAAACTCTTTTTCTGGTAGTCCATTCGGCCGCTCCAGCTGGCCAACCGTCAAATTTTAAACATGGAACAATTTCAAACATTTCAAAGCGAGCATCTTTTCTTTTTCTCATCATTTCAGAATATATATTTTTGTTAAAAACTGTGTCCAAGTCATCTAAATGCGTCATCAATTTTATAATTGTTTTGAAACATATCCTCAGTAAAACAAGGGTTAAAAGAAATATTTGAAGTCTATTGTTTGCATTGAAGGCAGCAAATGTTAAGCGATGAATGTTTTTTCGAAATTGAGGTAGAAAATTTAAAAGACATTGAGCACTATTGATTCTGTTTGCCTTTGCAAATAATGAAAATGTAAGAGTTTGCGTTTCCAACGAAGTTTTGTTTATCATGTGATGCAAGTTTGCTCCCAATTTTATAATTACAGCGGAAAAAGTCGCATTAAAACTTTTAAAAAAATTATAGGGTATATTCTGACTCTCAATTGCATTAGAATTCAACTGATATTCCTGAAATTTGTTAAATAATTCGTTTTCATTCCAATGTGTTGCAAAAGTAAATATAAATGCGTTTAAAAATTTTGATAAAGGTATTATTATATCAACCACCTGATCGTAGTTATAACGCTGTTTTAGATTATCATATAGTTCATTAAAAAGTGATTCCACAAAGTTTTCATTTAATAGCGTTAAACAACTGGGTGTGGTTAGCTCATTGCCAGAATTGCCAAGTTGAGAAAACTGATCAGATTCTTTTAAAAGCATTAAGAATCCAGAACGAAGATCTTTTGTTTGAAGTACATGTTGAAAAATATTGTCAATGGTATTAATAAATTCTTTAATTGGTTTATTGACCGTATCTATTGATCGATTGACTTGAATAGTAAAGCAAGCACTTCTGCCATTTTGAGAGAGGGTAGGCGGTATAGAAATCTCGGTTGGGGATGAATAATTTGTACATTGTTTTTCAGTGATTCTAAATTTTAGCAGTTCCCTTATTTTTTTAATACACAAATATTGCTTTTCATTAATAATCTGCACAATAGTAGCTATACGGGACGTTTTCTCGCTCAGGGGAGGAATGATTTGAATCAATACATGGGCCGGAGCATCAGGAAGACAATGCAATTGTAAACACTCGGTATCATATTTGGCCGTGAGATCTAAAGCTTTGTTTATTATAAATGCAATATCAAAATCTGACTTACTGGCTCCTAAAGCTATGAAACCGTCGGCCCAACTTCCGTGACACTCAATATGTTCCTCCTCAAAGAAAAAATTGACCCTGCTTAATACATAGGATTTCCATTTCAAAAATTTTTCAAAAAAATCGTTAAATATTTTTCGTTTTATTTCTTTACTCACCATTAATAATCGAATAAATCTAGTTGACTGCTAAATGGGCGGGATCTACAATAGGTTATATTATGGTGATAATAGCTAGATAAACATTTAAGTTATCGGTTTGATAAAGTGTTGACTGATATAGTCTGAATATGGTGAGCAATAGATAAAGTGTAAAGTATAGAATTATATATACATATCAAATTAGGTTGATACACAGCTCGCACAGGTTTATTAATCAATAAAAGTTAAATGTTATGCATAAGACAAGCATTAGTTACGCTCAAGTACCAAATGACTAAAAAGTAAATATTTAGTTAATGACGAAAATTAAGTGAAATTATTATTAATAAAACATTTTAAAAATTTACAAAAATTAGTTTTTTTACTTAAAGATATGAAGGCCATTATTTTAAAAAAATATTTACAGATCTATGAGAGATACTAGAAATAATTGTATCTAGGATATAAAAAAATAAGCACACACACAATTAAATAATCCATGACCTAGATATTTAATTAAACTTGTATACAGGCAAAAGTTATGATTTACTTAATATTAAGATTTTTGTAAACAAAAATTCACATTAAATAACTTTTTTATTAACAAATAGTACTTTGATGAGATTTCCCACTTGTATATAGTATTTACTTTCTTAAAGTAAGATTTAAAAATCGTTAAATTTTAACATTTCTTAAAATATTTCAATAGAATTAATACAGAAATGTCTTCTTAGATATAACGTTATTTTTATTAAAAATTAAATAGAAAATTAAAAACTTTATTGCATTACTAAAACAACTATTTCAAGCGAAAAAAAAAAATAATAGAAAAGAAAGGGGGAAAAATTAGAGTAAAAATTGCTATGCATTTAATTTAAAAAACAGAAATGTAATTGCACAAATACAAAAACCTATTGAAACAAACAATTAGTGTAGAGATTAGCGATAGTATGAGAGATTCAAAACAGATCCTGCACTAACTTAAGTGACTATCAATGCAAAAAAAAAAAAAGCTAGAAAAAGCAAAGAAAACAGAGAGATTAATTCTGGATGCAATATATATATATAAATTCCTATGAAAATCTAAATTATATATATAATTTAGATTTTCATAGGAATTTATATATAAACAATGAAAGCATAGAGACAGTTTCTATGTATTTTTCTAGATAGAAATAATTAGGCAAACACGCAATTAAAGCTGACAATTGTAAACTGAAATCGCAGTATGTAGTAATAGTTCTTTTGTCTAATTTTTTTTTTTTTAAAAAAGAAAATTTATTGACTTTGTTTATACATGAACTACATTTTTAACACAGCTTGAGAAAATTTACTCTGTATTGCTGTAGAATGGAGGCTTGAGGTGACGGAGTAAGTTCTATGATTCTTCTTCTATTAGGATGACTTTGGACCATGTTTCTTTGTGCAGCCAGTCTGGAGCTAACATTCTGTCTCTAATGCTGATGCTCTTAATCAATGTTTTGAAGGTATTCAGGATATTGGTTGTCGTATTACTGATTACATGTTTGCATCTGCTTAGCCAGATTGCAAAGGAGAGAAAGATTGAGAGTCTGACGTTTGAGAAATTTCCATTCTTGATTGAATGTTGAATCGAAACAAGTCTGCATTTTGTTTTTTGGCTTTATTATTAATAAATGTTTTTAATGAGTTGATTATCGGACAGTTATGAAAGATGTGTTGGATCATTTCATCCTCCATAGCACTTAAGTGACATCATGAGTTAATTTTGGTAAATCCCCTTTTCCACACTAGAAAATGGCTGGTGGGTAATGAGCACAGATTTAATTTTATAATAAAGTCTATATATTTAGGTTCTAAGAACCAATATTTTGCTTTCTTAATCATTATTCTATTGTTGAAGCCTAGAGCACTTCAGAGTGCACTAGGATGTTGATCTTGAGTTTGTACACATCCCAATATGACTTTTTGCTATCAAATGTGTTTTGTGCTAGGCTAATGCAGTTATTGACATGATTCCATATTTGTGTCATCCATATGCTGCATTTAGGTGGTGGAGTGTCCGTGGGTGGAATAGTTAGTGTTATATTGAGGTGGGCAGATTTCAGGGAGAAGGCACACAGTGCTGTTAATGATTTTTGCGGCTATATTGTGGAAACTGAGTGAAGGCCAAGGCCGTTAAGTTCTTTGGGCATTTGTGTTTTTGCAATGCTTATGGTGACAACCTTTCCTTTCCATAGTAATTTAGAACTTAGTGAGTTGACTGCCTTTTCAAAGGTTTTGGTGGGTTTAATGATTGGTAGATAATAGTTTAGTCTGGAGAACACTAGCATATTGAGCAATGTAGCTTTGCCTGGAAGTGACAGTGAGATCCCAGAAAGTGATTTCACCATTTTCTTGGTTTTTTCGAGGATTGTGTTTTGGATTTCTTTGGTCATGGCGAATTTAGTTTTGGCTATAGGAAAGCCTAAGAAGTGTTGAGGATTTGATGTGAATATTGATTGAATTATAGTTCCAGATTTAATTTTCCATATTGATGATTTACTGTTGTTGATTTGAAGGTTTAATTTTTTTGTATGTTTATTGATGATTTTCAGCAGTGTTTGCAGATGTGATTTATCAGGAAGGAAGATAGTGACATCATCAACATATGAGATGTGATTAATTTGTTTTAATTCTGGCACGTATATGCCAGGCATGTTGTGTTCAATATCCTTTAGCATTGGATTTATATATGTTATGAAACAGAGTGTAGCCAGAGGCGAGCCCTGGGGGATTGAAAGATGTGGTCTGAACCCAATAGACAACTTTCCATCTAGAGAAGTGAATATCAATCTATTTAAAAACAAGTTGGCAAATATTCTGATATACACTTGAGGCACTTGGTACTCTTGCAGTATTTGAAAGAGGATTGAAGGGATTACTGTCTCAAATGCTGAGGAGAAGTCTAATTGGATAGCTAGGGGCCTTGACTTTCTGCTTTATCTAACATGTTCAATTATCAGAAGGAAGCATTGCACGGCTTTGATGGTTGATGAGCCTTTGCGTGCATATTGATATGTTGATATGTGTGTGTAAATCTGGTCTTGTATTTGATCCTTGACTAAGGATTCAATTGTTTTTATAAGCAGAGGTATCATTGAAATGGGACATAGGTTAGTAAGACAGGATGGGTTTGCTTGTTTTTTCAAAAAAGGGACCAATGCCACTGGATACAAATCTGGAATATTTTGGAAGTCGCCAGCAATCACATCAATCATCATCCTCAGTATTGGTATGGTGAAGTGGCTGAGGTAAAGAAGTACAAATCTGGGTATTCCATGGAGTCTGGGAGGTGTGCTTTCCAGGTATGCAAGTAGCTTTTGGAGTATTTGATTTTCTGTAATGTTGTGGTTGGAAAAGTTGCCTGTTTCTTTCCAGATGTTACCTGTTTTAAAGTTATGATCTTGTAGTTTTTGTTTAAAGTGATTATGGATTTTGGAGAGCATCACTGGACCACTGTAACAGTTTTGATCTACTGAGATCATCAGTGGTGTAGGCCACCTCATTGCTTCCAGTGCCCATCTGATATAACTGTGAGTCCAATTGTGCTTGTTTGCTAGAATAATCTTGGATCTTTTTGTGGCTATATATTGTGCAAGTGTCTTTTGAGTGTTATGGTAATGGATTTTGAGATCCAAGATGTCTTGTATGTTGGGGTCTGTGAGGGAGAGCATACTCAACCTATGATTGATGGTGTCCAATTCTTTTAATAGCTGATTAGGCCCTTTAGTCTTCTTAGTATGGTGGTAAATGAGTGAACTCAATATTCCTACAAATGTTGACCATGCTTGAAGAGGTGGAAGTGTGAGAATTTTGATTTTATTGAAAAGGATGTAAGCCTCAGAGAAAATCCATTCTGGAGTTTCTACTTTATTTAAGAGTCTTATGGTGCTATTATGATTTGATTGTGTTATGGTAGAGGAGTCTAAGGGTAGTGAGATTAACATGGCCAGGTGGTCTGAGAAAGGTACTAGTTGTAGTTTTGCATTTAGATTAAAGTGGAGTTCAGATGAGTAATAGAACAGATCTATCAGGGATTTTTTATGTTTTGTGTAGAAGGAGAAAGAATCAGGTGGAAAGCAACCCTCCCCACAAAGCAAGACTCTGGTAAAGAGATGAAGGTGTTTCATTGTAAATTGGTGATATGACATGTTAAAATCACCTAAGCAAATTATGGGCGAGGCATCAGACGAAAGTGTAGAATTGATTTTGGTTATTACTGAGTGAATTAAGTTATTATCTTTCCTGTGGTAGAGATAGATGATGTTAATTGTGTTATTGGCAATGTGTATATTGATTATTAGTAGCTCTTTGCTGAGGTACAGAATTCTAAGTTTTTGATAAGACAAACTTTTGTTGATTAATGTAGCAACTCCAGATGAGGCCGTAGTTGAGGGCAGATATTGAAACAGGTCATATTGTTGCATGATTTGTTGAATTTGGTAATCAGATTGTAAGTGTAATTTTGTCTCAGATAGACATACTATGTGGAGGTTTGTTTTTTTAAGCCATCTTCTTATTGCATGGACATGCTCAAGGGAGTTGAGCCCCCTTACATTAATTCCCCCTATTTTTAGTTGTGTATTTGAGTGATAAATGATGTGATATGAGTTGAGGTTATTCATCCGTAAGAAACTTATCCTTTAGGGTAGGTTGTTCAATCAGATCTTGAGTTTCTTGAGGAAAGCTATCAGAGGCCGGAGACTTTGTATTTGAATGTGTTTGGTCTGGTGCACTGGTTGTCTTGCTTTGATTTGAGGTAGTGGTGTTTTGAAATTGGCATTTTGTGATTAATGTATCCTCTGGTGTGCTTTGTTCTCAGATGATTTGAGTTTCAGTTGGTTTGGATCTTTTCTCTTTTTTTCTTCTCTGAATGGATGCCTTGTTTGTGGTATGTTGAGAGTAATTTGATTCATAATCTGATTCAGCGGTTAAATTATTTAATTTACCTTTAAAATTAAAAGAGAACCATTTTTAATTTAACACCCTAGAAATTACCTTTTTTTTAACACTTTAGAAATTAAGTCACATAAACAATGTTTATATGTGTGAAAATTGGAAGATCGCAACTTCCTAAAAAATTTTTAGTCCTTTTTTTTTGTAAATATTTTTCACAAAAAAGTCGTTTCTCTCTCAAAGTTTTTTTAATGTTAATTAGATTATTTTCACAGATTTTGTAGGTGTAAATATTGAAAATATAATTGAAACCTATATTTACCTAGATAAATTTCAGGTAAAGTGCAATTAACTAATTAAAATTTGCAATTGAAAACAGAAATTGCACTATCCAGTAACAGATTTTTGCCTGACTTATTTTCAAATTAAAAGTGAAATGGTTTTTAGTTTAGTGCTCTAAATATTATAAAAATAAGTAAGTAAATACAGAAAATGTCAGTTATACTTTAAATAATTTCATCCACAAAATCTGTGAAATTCAACAATTAGTAATTATAACTTTTTATGTAGAGCTACGTTTGTGAAAAATTATTAGAAAGATACTAAGATAGTATGTGTTTTGTGTTCATTCCAGTTTCTATTTTTACATACAATGTACAGCTCCTGAAGCCCTATTGAAAATATTAATTGTTAAACTGAACATGTTCTAAAAAATTTGAATGTTTTATAAAAATTAACATAAAATTTGATGTCAGCTTTTATAACGTTAATACTAAATTCCATTTTTTCTTTCAATTTAATGTCTGTTTTTATAAAAAATAATACTAAATTACATATTTTTTTTTTTTTCTAAACAGGGAGATATAAAGACAACACAAACATTATGCCAATTTTTAGAAAAACAATGTCAAAATACAAATTGTAAAAAAAGTTCCATAATTTAATGCACAAATAGAGTAATACAATGTTGAGATTTATATAAACAATAAAAATGTGAGCTTAATGTAAGTAATACAAGGATTGTTTTCAATACTGAAACAAAGTAACAGAAAAAAAAGAAAAAAGGATAAAGCTAACTATTTTCAAATGTATCATGAATGCCCTGAAGAAATATAAAGGGTTTCAGATTATTGCTGTTCTGCCATGACATTTTCAGAATAAATAACACATATGAGACTGTAATAATTCTGGGGATAGGCCTCATATTTTTTAGAGTTTTGATTTCAATTCAAGAATATTTTATCATCAGCATGTGAGCTTGGATCACTAGATTGACAGCGTGAAGTTGATAATAAATTTTAAAATTCTCTGACATTGAAGTCAGCATAGGCCAGTCATTTATTGGATTGTACGACTAAGGTAGACATGTATTTTATCTCAGTAATGGGAATTAGAGTTGATCTATCTCAGTATAGAATACAGAATTAATAGTAATTGGAGAGTCTTATTTTTGATTATCAGTCAAAGTTTTTTTTTGATTGTCACAATCAGCACTTTAAGATTATAAGATCTTTCCCCCCTTTTGGTCAGTGGATTACAACAACTCTTTCTGCTAAACTGCAATTTATGAAAATTGATTTGCATTTTCTCTTTAATTCAAAATACAAAATAATTCACTATTTTTAGATATAAAATCAAACAATGTTTAATGTTTTATTATTGAAAAGTATGCATCAAATTTTACGGAGGCCAACATTGGTTTTGTAAAAATATGGGAAAATGTTCAATTTATCAAGTAATATTTTCAGTATAGCTTTGGTGGTGGTATGTAAAAGCAGCAACTGAAATTAAGAATGAATGTGGAGAATATACTATATCAGTACCTAAAGCATGAATGCCTTTCTTATGATTTATAATATCTAAACTACTAAGCTAAAAGTAATTCCACTTTAAATTTAAATGTAAATTAGATTAAAGTATTTACTATTAATAAATAGCATAATTCAGTTTGCAATTATTAATTTTGTCTAATTATATTTTATCCAAGTTTATCTAGATCAATACACAAACCCAGTTATTGCTTTCAATATTTATAGCTCACACATACATGCTCACATATAAAAAGTTTTAAAGTTAATTGTATTCATAGTTATAATAAATAAAGTCTAAATTGTTTTTCAACTACTATTTAATTAGTAATACTTAACCTTCAGACACTTAATATTGAATCTGGGAATTAAATGGCATTTGTTTTGTTTGTTCAAATATATCTAAGTTCATTCTTTATAAAACATATAAAAATAGTATTTTTTAAGGAAGTTCAAAAGCTTATATTTTGAAAATTCATTTATAAATTATGAATAAGTAATGTGTTTATATTCTTATTACTACAGAGTGTTAAATGAATCAAATAATAATATAGTGGTAGTCTGATTTAGAAAAAAAATTAAAATAAGGTTATTCATTGCAATGTAAACTTTCAGTCTTTTATTTTATTTTCAGAACTTATCGGTGATTAGTCTTTAAAAAATAACGAAATGCCACCAACAAGTTGCATTTGAATTCATTTAAATACATTATTTAAAAAAAAAATCCAAAATTTTGTATTGTATTATTCTTTTATATGAGATGAACATTTCAATATATTTTTCATTTATTTTTAACATTACTGTCATATTTGGATATTTCTTTTCTTTTCCTTAGTTTGTGATATTTAAATATATCTTTTCCTCAGTTTTTTCATTTCTATTTATACTCTCATTGCCTTTTATTCTCATTATCTTTTAAACTTGTCTCAGTATTTAATACTTCTTGTAAAAGTAAATAATCTTTCTTAACTTTTCTGAGCTCAACAGAAAAGAGCTGATGGTTACAGAATCAGAATCCACTACCTATTCACTCTTTCAAGAATAATATAAACTGACTTCTTTTTTAAGTACTCTATATTTTTTTTTCAAAAAGATCTCTTAGTATTTACTATTTTTTGTTTTTTAGGAATTGCTTTAAGTAATATCATTGCAGTCTAAGTTTTCAGGTTTTCATTTTGATTAAGCATTTATATCTTTTAATATTCTTAAAAAATGAATAGATTCAAGAAGTTACACTTGAATTCAGAGAAATACATTACATCCCCAAATTTTTTATTAACTTATTCATAACTAAAATTTTATATTCTATTGAATATCCTTCTTGCATTAATTTGTGCTAACGCTTTTTATCATATTGCCTTATTACAGAATTCTATCTTTAAAAAAATATTGTCTTTTATATAACATTAAAAGAGTTAAAAATATAAAAACTTTATTTTCTAAGTAGAACAATGGATTTTTTTCTTTAAATATTTGCTTTCTTTAGTATTAAATATAAGTAAAACTTCAATAAAGTTTACAAGCATTGTTATATTTATTTATTTTAGAGTTTTGCCTGTAATCCAAAATGAACAGGCTAAACATGTCTTTCTGACAAAATAAATATTATTAAACTAGTCCAGATCATGACTTTCAATAGAGACTAGGTCAAAAAGTAACTGATCCATTATTCAGGGCCAGCTTTAAGAGTTACAAAATCAAAATGAAAACCTTTTTGGGGGAATTCCAGACTCATCACCAAGTATTTTAATTATAGACTTTATATCTGTATAATAAAATGGAAAGCAATCAAATTGTGAGTTTAAAAAGCATGCGAGTTAATGAACCAAAAGATTTTATTATAAAATTGCATACAAACATACAAACTATACAGATTACCTTTTGAAAGTAAATAATTGAAAAATCACGTTTTAATGAGTATAAAATGATTCAGTTAAAAATTTTAATTTTGTTTTTAAAAAACAAACTAAAACAAAATATAGTGTAAAACATTGTTGGAAGTAAATTATATGTATGGATTTTTAAAAATCACTTAACATTAATAAATGGTAAATAAATCCTCTTATCATTGTCTTTTTTTTTTGTTAAGAGAAATTTATTATGCGATACAAACTTACATTTTGATATTACATGCTACTACAATACCATATAAATTGTTTATTTTGTTACACTATGTTTTCAGAGGTAAATCATTTAGCTTTAATGTATTTACTTCTATGTATATAGTTGCTTCTCCAGCAGTTTAATTCTGTAGATTTATCAATCATCGTCTTTATTTGAAGTTTCTCCAAGTGGCATTGACCAAATATTTTGGAGCTATTAAATTATCTCTTTGTTTGATTTTTTCTATGATTTTCTTTAGTCCAATTTCCTGTGGATCTACCAATTTCCCAATAGTAAGTTTACATCATATACACCATAATGTGAAGCACATCAAGATTGTAAGTCTTATTTCTGCATAAATGCTTTATTGGATGCACCATTTAATGAGTATAAATTTCCCAAATGGGTTGCTTATCCATCTTGTGAGGAGTGTTCTATGGTAATTTAATTTAGCACATCTTATAAATATGTGATAGATGGACTCCTCTTCCCTACCACACATCTGGCACATAGGGTCTATCTTCTTTATATTTCTTCAGTGAGCCAGGTAGGCATTCATGGGAAGGGAGTCCAGGTTATATTTGATTATAATGTCTTGATACTTTGGTTCAATGGACCAATAATGAGATTTATATATCAATTGCTGATTGGTGATGTCCAATTTTCCATTGATTATGCATTTTTCTCCATTTAGTAATTTATGTGCTGACCAGTATTTTATTTTATTTGTGATTGGGTTTTCTTTTATGTCAATTACTTTTAATATTTGTATATAAAGATCTAATCCACTTGTTGTTAGCTGGTAAGGGCCGATCCATAGGGGTGATGTCTCTTTTTAAGTGATATGGTTGGGTATTTGTTTATTATATTAAATAGTGAGTTATAGTTATTTTGTATAATTAGTGTTTTAATAGGATGGAGTGAAAGGCTATTAAGTCTTCTTGGTGTTTGTAATGTTCAAAGACTGATATCAGCAACCTTTCATCCCCAAAACAGTTTAATATGAAAGGTATTTACTTTTTGAGCAAATTTTCTGGATGGACATATCCCATCCAGAAAGTAGGTGATATTTGGAAACACCTGCAAGTTGAGTAATGTGACATTACCTTGTAATGAGATATATAGCCTGCTAAGTGAAATTATTGTGCATTGTATTGAGCTTTGTAATGATTATTCAATTTGGTGCCTCATCAATCCATTTGATTTGTAGAAGTCAAAACCTAGAAATTTTTGCAGATTTGACATGAAATTTGATTTTATTCTCTTTCCATTCAGCAATTTCCCTGTGGCTGATTTGGTCATGTTAAATTTCAATTTGAAATTGTTGGTATAATTGGATAAAATTTCTTCTAATTTGGGTTATACTTGCTGGAAGGGAGACAGACAAATACATCATCCATATAACCAATGTGCTTTATCTCTCATCTTATGGCAGGCACATATACTCCCAGAAGTGACCTCAATCTCTCTCAGCATCAGATTGATTTATGTTATAAATAATAGCATGCTGAGCGGAAATCCCTGAGGGATCGAGATGAAAGGATCAAACCCAGGAATGACTTTGCCATTCATCATGATAAATATGGATTTATTTGTTAGTAGGTTGACAATTATTTTAAGGTAGACCCTCAGCACCTCATATTTTTTGGGGAAGTCTATTATGATGTTTAGTCTTATGGAGTCAAATGCCGCCTTAATATACAATTAGATGGTGATTGGCTTGGACATTCTTTTGACCCTAATGTAATCTAGGAGCTTCATTTGGCTGATGGCATTAATTGATGACTCCCCCTTCTTAGCATATTGATCGATTTTGTTTTGTATTTGATATTTTATTAGGTTCTCAATTATTTTTATTAATAGGGGGATCATCAAAATGGGCCTTAGGTTGTTTAGATCAGAGGTTCCCTCTCTCTTTTTTATAAATGGAACAAAGGATATCAGATATACATTTTTGATTTCCCTATAATCCTGTGTGAGGTGATCAATCATGGGTTTGATTATGGGTGCCGAGAATCTTTCCAAATGAAGGAGGATGAATTTTCAGTATTTCCATGTGCATCTGGGTAAATTCTTTCTGGGAGACTCCTAATCTTAAGCCGTATCTTCTTCAAAGTTATATCATGAGAACTATCTGGGTCAAGATATTTTGCCTCACTGATGTCCCTGCTCTTTTCTGATTAAAGCCTTGCTTGAAAATGCTGCCAAATGGTATTTATCATCTCTGAATCTATGAGTGTACTGTCTTTTATTGTTAATAATTGTGGTATGACTTTCTTATTCCTCACTCCCAGTGTCCATCAGATGTAACTACTAGACCAACACTGGTCTAATAGAAATCTCTGAGCATGTTTGATTGATAAATATTCTGCCAGAGATCTGTCCCAGTCTTTATATTAACCTTTGAAGGCAAGAACCTGTTCAACAAATCTGGTGTTTGAGGTGGATGATGTCATTGCTCTAATTTCATTGTTTATTGACTCCAGATCTGTGAGTAATCTTATCGGTACTTTTTTGTTAAATGTAATTTCATTGATTATGTATTGGAGAATGGCAATGAAGGAGTACCAAGACTCTTCCACTGGCACTCTCATGATGTCAATTTTATTAAAGCAGATATATGCTTCAGAAAATAGCTTTTCTGGAGTTGTTTGTTTGAGTAGCATTCTAATAGTTCCATCCATTTCATCGATGATTGTCCTCCTGATGTTGACTTCCAGACCTATATCTAGAGCAAGATGGTCAGAGAATTAGACAGACCAGAGTTTACCATCAATGTTGAAGTGCAAACTCAGTGAATAATAAATTAGGAAAATAAATAAAGTGGTCTTTTTGTGTAGGAGAAGGCATTGTTGGAGAATAGGCCTTCTCCACACATGACCATTCTGTTGAGACAGTGAACATACTTTTTATTAAATTTGTCATATGTTACATTGAAGTCACCCATAATAATTATTGGGGATTGATTGGATGCAATGACTGAGTTTATGATGTTGATCATATTTGTAATTGAGTTTTGAACATTTTTCAAGTATAGGTATATTATATTGATCTGACATTGATGATAGGCTAAATGTATGATTAAACAGCTTGAATCAAGAAGTAACATTTTAAAGCTAGTAGGAGAGTCTAGTCTGAAATTGATTAGAATTGCCACTCCTCTTGGGGCAGTCATTGAGGTTGTGCAATTGAAATAACTGAGATTTTGAAAGATTAGATGAATTTTATGATTTGAATTATTATGAATTTTAGTTTTAGCCATGCATATAATGTTGGGTTTATGTTTAATTATCCAATCTTTTATTGCATGAACTCTATTAAGTGTGTTAAGTCTGTGAACATTGATCCCAATGAATTTTAGTTTCATTTAATTTGTGTTTCATGATATACACTTATATTGGCCTTGCAACTACTCATTAGCCATTTTGTATTCCTTCATTGTGATTATAAATTTTTTCCTCTGTTCCATTTAAATGAATATTCTGTGTTTAAATCATATTCATCAGTTGATGAGACATCTGTCTGGGATTTATCTGATTTATTATAGAGATTTAGCCCTTCAGTATAAGCTCATCTTTTTGTTCCAGATGATCTGGATTTTATTATAAAAATGTGATATTTTTCAAATTTTTTCTTAGAAAAATCTTATATGATTTTATCTTATTTAAATTTCTCATAATTTCATATTTTGTGGATATCATTACCAAATTGTTCAAATAGTTATACTGAATTAATAATCTTAAATAAGTTTTAATCATTTTCCATTCCAAAAAGGTTCTTTCTCCTGATGCCATAGTCACCAGAATTGTGAAGAAAATCCAAAGAGCAGTAAATAAATTTGGAAATAAAATCAAAACATGTCAATCATATTCACAAGGATTTAAATCTGTGTTGGCATTATTAGTGTAAGTGCTTTTATTTCTCATAAATATTTGTTACCTTTATATCAACCAGTTTTATGATTTATCTTGCTATTTTTCTGTGATAACTTGATATCTGTCAATTCCACTTCTTAAATTTGTAGTAGACATTTTTAAATTCAAATAAATGTTTTTTTAATTGTTCGAGTTATGGTACAATGTTTATCATGTTTGTCTACTACTTGATCGAACCATTGCATTCCAATGAAGTTTTAACAAAAAATTACTTGCAATTTTATTATTAAATGATATTTTTTGTTATGGTCTAAATATTTGCCTTTTTAAATCTTAGAAGCATGTATAGCATCTTGAGTTGTGAAAAGTTTCATTCCATCAATCAAGGATTCACCAAATATGTATATTTTCATCAATTACAAAACTTTTGAAATAAAAAATCTCTACAGCAACAGTTATGGGATTATGATGATTTTTTTTCTTACAAACTTTACTTGAAAAAGTATTTCTAGAAAAAAATGTTAGAACAAAAACTTATAACAATGTGAATGACTTGTGATCAGTAATCATCAGTATATTCTATTAATTCTTTTATGCATTATATACTTCTAACAACTTGATACATTACAGCTTTGACATTTACATCTATTAGTAGATAATGTAAAAAAGTGCAATCATACAACCATTTGATCTAAAGATATTTTGGCAATATCTTCTAAATCTAGATTATAATTATGATATGTTCATGGTGTAAGGAAGGCCCTTGGGTTACTTTACAGGAGTCAGCATCTTATTCTTGAACATGGATACTTTAACATATTATACAAATTTTCATTTGTACTACATTTCATTTTTTAAAATCGTATTGAAATGTTTATATAATCATGTTGTACAGTTAACTCTACACCAAATATTATATATCTAATTATAACTGATATTTAATCCTGAAAACTGATATTATAAGTGCAATCAAAAATTATTGGTAAATATTAAGAAGATATAATTTGCAAATTAATTTCCTTCAACACATCATTTTCTATTACATTTCTAAGCTCGTTATAGAATACTTTTTCAGATGATGATCATGCACTTTCTAAGCCTATATTTTTTGCCACAGACCTTGGACTTAAGCTATCATTTCAATAACACCCCAAAATTCTCATTACTCAGAGTTTTTATGAGTTGTTTAGATCAATGAAAAGACAAACTTAATACTGGTTAACAGACACTTAATATAATGCCAGTTTTTATCTTTTAATTACTTTAATTTATTTTAATATATAGGGTATATGAGCACAGACTTTCACAAGACCCACCACTCTCCACTCTATCTAATAACACTGATACACTTAAACACATATATGTTGAAAAGATAAATAATCACCAATATACGTATTTCATTTATTTTGTATTGCATCAACAAT
>JAQFVV010012653.1:484450-609614 GCA_028023455.1 Epiperipatus broadwayi
CATTACAATTCAACTTCATATGTACATTATTTTTAGAAAAACCCCAAACTTAATTTTTTTATAATGTTTTTTTTACTAAATATATTTCCGTAACACATATCTTAAACATATGATCAAAGGCATATAAAAAAATACATGATCACAAAGATAAATATTTTGTGCTGAACCAGCATTCCTCAGTTGGCTCTGATAACAATCTCTTACACATATTTATTATTTGCTTAGTATATATATGGATAGCAAAAGTTTAACTGACAGGTTTCAAATTTTGGGCAATACAACATTGATATAAAATACTTTATGAGAATATATTATGAGCATATATTAATAACTGTTACTAATTATACATCCAACTAGACATTATTTCTAACCCAAACATGTAAATGTATTTTAAAGTCTTACATAATAGATAATGTATCTGCAATGGTATAGAGGTATCAACACATGATTTTCTTGTGCATGTTGACAGTTTAGATAACTTTCACACAAGGTGGGTACTGTTTCCAATATTAACACCTGTGGATGGGTGTACAATCATGACCCTATATTTAGAGGATCAACACAAAGTGTTAGTTTCAACAATCTCTTAATACGAAATGAAAATTCAATTATAATATACAATAAATAATAATTAAATAACTCAGATTACATTTGATTGAATACAAAGTAACTAAAGCTTCCAATGAGTTATATCATGTTTCATATGCTATCACAACCATCCATCAGCTCAAAAGTCAGACCAAACTCTGGCACATAGATACATTGGAAACATATACTTTGTCAAACAATCCATATAGCAAATGTTACAATTCAACTTAACATACACATTATTTCTAGAGAAAGACCAAACTTTATATATATATATATATATATATATATATATATATATATATATATATATATATATATATATATATATATATATATATATATATATTGTAACCTTCTGGTTTGGCACCAGAAATATTAATTATAATTATGTAATACTGTATCAGTAACATCTGATGTCATCTTATTAAAAAAAAATGAAATAACTTGAAATTTTTAAAATTTTTTATTAATGACTTAAAACTATGCTTAAAAGCACTTGTAGATGTAATTTGAAAATTATTAGATGTTTAATATCTTACTTTAGTGTATAATTAATGATAGGATAGGGGGGGTGGCTTGTCACAAAAGTAGTCAGTCTAGTTTGAGTTAATTCTAATTTATTTTATTTGTCTGCAGAACAGTATTAAGATTTGTTTGAATGATTCTCTAGTTCATTTGCTTATAATATTTTAATCTATAGTGTAAATAGTGAAATATGTTTAACTCATCATCATTAAAACTGTCATTTTAGTCATATCAGTTTAGTACCTGTTGTACATTATTTGTAAATATTCATGTATGTCTGTGCCATTTTTCAACTTCATTTTTCATTCATGTACTTCATTAAACCATCAAATATCATGTCTCATATCCAAATATCTAATTTTACAACTAATAGTTTAAAAAACCAGCTTAATTATATTTTAAATGAATTCATGGATTACTGGACTGATGAATTATTAAACAACAATTATACTATAAAATATTTTATTTGTTAAAATAATTGTCATTAATTTTATTCTGTTACTTTAAAAATACAGAATATTCTATTCTTAGTTCAATTTAATATTTAATATTTTTTTTATTTAATAGAGAAAATAGTTTTTTTTCTTTCTTCTTTCTTTTTCAAGACAAGAAAGTTTCTTGCATAAAATTCTCCTAATTAAAAATCTTAGTGCAATGGGTGGAGTAATTATCTGTCTAGAGACCTTTGAACTTTCAAATGACCTTGGATTATTGGAAGAATAGATGCTTGTGTAATGTTCCCAGATCTATAAAAGGGGGCTGATTAAATTTTATGTGGCTGATAACTAAATTTTCTTCTACTGATTGAACTCCAATTCACTTTCTGAACAAAGTTTTAATAGTATAATTTTTTTGTGTTATAAGCCGATTCTTCCAAGACCAAGTTTGAAAGAAAAAAGTATTATTGGTTTCTGAATATGAGAACGTAAAATGACCATAGAGGTATATCAATCTTTGCTCTTAATTAATTGTTTAAATTCTCAAGTCATTATTTAAAATGTGTATGTGTGTCTATACTATAAATTATTTAAATTTAGTTGCTAATATAGAAAAAGGAATGGAAAAGTGTACTTGTATTTTAAAATTGTTTTATTTAAACTTTAATCATAATTTTAAAGAAGAAAGAATAATGCCTGTTTATTTTTCAAGATTATTTTTCCTAAAATTTAATTATAATATTAATGGAGCAGCTGAAGTGTGTGAATTCTTTTATTATTTTGGGAAATGTGTGAACTTTTTATTAAACATATCAGGTACTCTTAGTATTAATTTTTTGCTAATTATGAAAGAAGAAAGTTGAGATGGGAGGATATGCATATGAATAATTTACTTTTATTATCATTATTGTTGAAATGTTTATATGACTATTTGTGCCTATTTGAAAAGAAGAATAAATGTATAATTTAATGGATAGTTTAGTTACTTATCTCCAAAGACTATGAGGAATGAACATATAAAATAGAAAGGATGGAATATGAATTTTTTTTATGCATTGTTCTTCTCATTTGCAGTGGGATTTCCTTATTTAAAAAATTACCAACAAACTTACAGGAATTGAAGTGAATTTTATAAGTTAACTAGTTATATGCTTTAATGAATGACCTCTTAAAATATAAAACAAATGCTTAAATATATCTCATGAATGAAATAATAAATTATTACTTTACCTACATTGTAAGAAAAGGTCTATTGCTTAATTAATAAAGAGTTCTCAGAGATAATATCATGAGTGGTTTCATTAGCTTTGCTAAGAACATTGAATACTGCTATTCTGAATCCAAAATAATATTGCTTGTCTTCCTGCAGGAATGTGTTATGTGTTCATCAATATTCATCTTTATACCATTTATTATTATCATTATTTAGTACATGACCAAAAGATGTCAGTTACAAACTGTAAATAAACTTTTTGTTTTTCAACCAAGAAGAAAGAAAAAAAAGAACTTTAGTTATTATTATTATTTGGTATTTAGTAAATAGATAGTTTAAAAGGTTGTTTTATGATTTCTATTATCATATTATTATTATGGTTTCTTTCCTAGAACATCTCATTAAAAATATAATATGGAAAAATATTATATTAGGTAATTTTATTGTTATTTTAGTATAAATTTTATCGAGTGCTTGTATTATTAATATATGCAAGTTAGAAATAGAAACATTCATTTAATGTTGAAGGGGTGAACAGCTCTTTTAAAAAGAAGCTCATCATATAAATTTTTATAGTGTATCTTTGAATTTTCAATAGATTATAAAATAATTATTTTCAATAATTATTTAACCCAGAATTTAAAGATTTATTAATTATCTTAAGCTAAACTTTACTTTAATTTTGTGCTAATGTAAACATACTAAAAAAAGAGATTATTTTGTCTTACCTTGCCAATTGAAATTATTTTTGCTTTGCTTCTCCAACCATAATTAGTATGTTTCCAAGTTATAAATATTATACTTATCAGATATGAAATATTTATTTATTATTGCTTTTACAGTTATTAATTGATATTTTTACAGTAGTTCTTTACCTACTGGGATTTGAAATTGTATGTATGTTATTATACTTGTATATGCATGTCTAATATTAAATCCAACTATAATAATGTTTGAATAAAAGTAAAAATGACATAACGCGATCGGTTTCGGAAGATGAGAATGGGTCAATTGAAATTGAAAGATTATAAATTTACTTAAGTATGAATTTATTGTTCTTTATTATGCTTGGATAGAAAAGTATTTAGTAGCTATGTAGAATGAAGTTAGTGATGTTGTATAGTATCTTATGGGATTGAGTAATCTCTCCCTTTTAGTTATTTGAATATTTGACATGGATAGATTTCATAGTACATTGTATGGGGTAGAGTAAACTCTCTCGTTTGTTTATCAAAGTATTTGTTAGGAGTAGATTGAATCCTCCAGTTCTGATAGTTGTATTTTATGAATTAGAGTCTAAGAAGCCAAGTATTTTATCTCCCTTATTTTTGGTGATGAGAATTTGTTCCCACCAATTTATTTTAAGTCTCAAAAGTTAGATTTGAGAGTTATTGTATTGTTATTTATATGATTAGAATTGTGAAAGTCTTTTATCCCCATGTGCCTTATGGAATGTTTTCATCTCATAGCCAAGTACCAGATAATTTGTTGATAAAAAAGGGAAAATAAAAGCAGAATTGATTTTCTCACAAAACAGCTGTGGTAGAATTAGTGCTAAAGCTTGGTTGGCCATTGTCATCATCCATATTATGATTTATTACAAGTTCATAAGTAAACCGATTGGATTGATTAATGTGAATCATAAGTAAACCGATTGGATTGATTAATGTGAATTATTTTATGACAGACAGCATAATTCAGACACATGCATAAAGTATTAATTTAAAAGATATGGAAAAATCCATCATTAATCCATCACTTTAGTTATTATTTCAAATCATTTTATATTTATCATTTAAATTTTATATCATCAACTTTCATAATATTCAATCATTATTTGAGTGAGCAAGCAAAAGAAAACAAAGTATAGTTAATTAATAGAATTATTTATTTCTATTTTGTAAAGACAAAGTATAGTTAATTAATAGAATTATTTATTTCTATTTTGCAAAGATAAAGTATAGTTAATTAATAGAATTATTTATTTCAATATTGCAAAGTACAAAGTATAGCTAATTAATAGAATTATGTATTTCAATTTTGCAAGTATAGTTTGATCTTATTCTTATTTTATACTTATTCTTGGATTCAAACCCTTCTTATTTTAGTTAATGTGCATTTGAGGTAAAATGTCAAGAATTTTTAGTTTCATCCTATAATTTAGTGTAAATATTTCACCATATGTTATTTCTCATAGACCTATCAACTTAATTGATAGCTTAAGAGTGCTTAAAACAAGATGCCAAATGTAAAGTAAATTTTGTATTTTATTGTCTGAAGTGTAGGATTATATTGTTACAGCACTGTATGTTTATCAGAGTTGACTGATAACTTAGACAATTTTGCAAGAAAAATGTAAAGAGTTTATGTTGGTGTATTATTTTAGTATTGAAATTATGTGTTTTCCTATCAGTCTATCAGAGTGCCTTGATAGCTGGGATGTGTTAGAACAGAAGATAGAAAATTATCTTATGTTATCTGCTCTCATGTAAACTATTCAACTGTTAATGTTAAATACACCTAGAACATGTATCTGCACAAATTATAAAAAACTAAATGTTTGCTTAACTATTTGTAAATAAATGTTTTATTATTCAAAGTTGTGTTCACAATTCTTCTTTGACATACATTCGTATTTTATATTTCCACACATGCACACACATTTATTTATCCAATATGATATGATTGCACTTTTCATTTAATTTAATGATGAACATATCCAGATATGATGATGTTGATTTCCTTGATCCAAACACTGTATGAAATGTTAATTATTTTCTGATTCTCTAAAAGTTTTATCATTCAGTTATTATTTAGATGATGAATTGAAATCAAAATGTACCCTATTTCTTTCATTATCTAATTGCCATTATTTAGTTATGGTATTGTTTAATTTGCATCATTACTTTTATAATAGTAAACAGTAGTTGTTGAGAAGTAGATTTAAAGTTAAGCTATGCAATAAATTAATTCCCTGAGATATTCAATTATTAATTTAGATTAAATATTCGTTCAGTTAACTAGTTTAGATTATTGTATAATTAAAAGTCCAGTAATGTTAGGTTTATTTTATGTTCAGTTCCAACTTTCTATAGAGTATAGTTACTAAACAGTAGATTTTATTTATTAATTTAATTTTCTAATATAGGAGAGGTTGTTCAATGCATGTGGATGATGGGAGGAGGTGAATTATAGACTATAACTTGTTAATTTAGATGGTAGAATTTTACCAATTTAATTCTTATTTATTCTAGAATTTAATAGATGTTTTGTTCCTATTAATTATAATATTTCCTCCCACATCTAATGTACATTTTACACCTCATAGATCTCTGTATCCCCCAACTGAGCTAAGCTAAGGTAAAACTTTATTTAAGAGCCTCATTAATAATTTTAAGGTAAAGTTAGATCAATAGTTTATTCTATGATTCATAGAATTGGCACCCTGGGTATTTGTGGTTAAGAAAGGTAAAAAAGGTGTTGGTGATCGATTATGAGGGGTTACAATATATATATATATATATATATTATAATGATCCGGAGAAAGTGAAGATCAAATCTAACTGCAATCTGCACTACAAGGACGCCATCTAGGCATTTGAGCCTAGAAAAATGTATAGAGTAGGCAGATATGTGCTGTTAAGATTCCACTTTATTTAAATATTCAGACTGTTAGCCCATTGTCACTAACTAATGGAGATGCAGAGATAAGAAATAACTTGTTTAGTTTGTATATATAAAAAAATAAAAGCCACTGCCAGTAATTAACAAACAAACATTTATTAACGCACGTATAAATAACTTTTGAGGAATACATTTAACATTTTATATTTTTATATTAATCTTTAATTTTAAATAGATTGCAGTAATGAGTTTAATATTTATTTAGAGGGTTGAGTATGAATAGACTACATAGATCTGCATTTGAAAAGAAAATATTCTATCCCTTATTTAACCTTAGGCCAAAAGTTCACAGACAAACCAGCGTCAATCCATCTGATACATTAATGTATTCAATGTAGCATGAAAATACAACAGCATAAAATATATTATACTGTCAAGAATGGATATCTGAACAGTATAGTTAGAGAAGATATTGACTCTTGTCCAATACAGGAATGTCACATCTGTATGGCAAGAAGAACAATAAAATAAAAACTCCATAGGACAGGACAGCGGTCCTTTTTGCCAACTTACAATCCCATCCATAGGCAAAAAGAAAGTGTGAGGCGTATATATGCAATCCTGCCTGTAGCGGATCTCATGCTACATCTACTAATTACACAAATATATCCAATCCATTGACCTAATTCAACTACGAAACGAATAACCTAAGATTACCTTCCCTTAATATAACCTTACAAAACTATATAGCCATTTACGCCCAACATAAATTTAACATTTAGATACGTTCGCACAGATGAATTTTATACCATTTGTTTTATAATGTTGAGTATAGATCAGCTGCACAGATTCCATGGTTAAAAACATTTCAAAATAAACACAACCGATCAAAATACAAAGTCATTGATAACATCAATTGCAGAGAGAATACAAGAAACCCCATAGCATTCATCATAAGATGCTGCACTGATATCAATGACCTATATATTATAATCGAATGTGAAAACCACAACATAATCAACCACTAATGAATCTATGCAACGTCTATACCCAACCTTAAATTTCATGCATTTAAATAATTTATACAATAAGAAAAAAATGGAAATGATTTTTATCAAATGCAAAACATATAAAATTAAACATTATTAATTGATTTGACACATAAGTCAGAGAAAAGTTCATTTTTTAAAAAATTAAAATTAACTGATCAAATCTTTAACATTCTTAATTAATTTTATGATTTTAACAATTGTTCAGTTCAATTGCTTACAGTAGAATCCAGGTTCCTGTTAGCAATTCCCACGAAGACTTTCATGGAAGACCGGTCTGATATTCTGGAGGTAGCCTTAGCTGGTTCATTCTGGTATCACAGTCTTTTCATTTTTAAAATAAGTGAGAGAGAACGATATGTGCATCCCATAGCCCTTCTCACAAAATCAAGCTGGAAACTGACTGGAACTCAATATTTTTCTTTTTATAGTAAATCTCCAAATTGAACGAACAAAGACGTCACTAATCCAAATTTTCATTAAGGTCTGAGAGGTTTGGTGCTTCCATTGGTCAAGCTAAATTCTCTTTATTCTCTTACCTAATTCTCATCTGACTTTTTAATTACACAAGCGCCCCAAGGCTAGCTTGCTTTTCAATTAATAAACAATCATTTCCATTTACAGATTACAGGAATTAATTAATACCTGTTTTTATTTTTACTTATGTTATTTCTTTATTAAAATATTTTTATATTTAAATCTTGTATTTTTTTTATAAAAAAGTACATTCAAATATTTTTTTTTATTTATAAAAAAAATATTTTTAAAGTTTTGCATCTGTGCGAATATATGTACGTTATACATTTAACAAACATTTTAATTTTAGCATTTAGTTTTTTTTTTAATACATTTATTTTTATTTGCGAACTTTAAGATTTTATTTTAAATTAATGTAACGGCATATTTATATATCATTACAATATATATATATATGGGATGTCTAATTTGCACAATGATTAGCAACAATTATTAATATATTTGCATAAAATGGTTTGTATCAGTATTGTACTACAGAAAATTTAAAAACTGTCAATTAAACAGATGATTATTAAGGCTTGCACTGGGTGATACTATAATATAGAGAGTTTGCTACTGCTGTATGTATACTGAACGAATGGTAAAGATATGTATGAGAAACTGTGATCTGGGTCAACTGATAAGTTCTGGTTTAGCATGAAATGTGTATCATAAGTATTATTAATTTTTTTCACGTCTTTAACCATATATTTCAGTAATGTATGATGGAATTATAATAAAAAAAAGATTATAAAAACTTAATTTTGGAGTTTCTCTAAAAATAATGTATATATAAAATGAATTGTAATATGTGCTATATGGATTACTTGTCAAAGGGTAAGTTTTGAATGTATCTATGGTGTAAGAGGTTTGTCTGATTTCTGGGCTGATGGATAGTTGTGATAGGATTGTGAGCATGATATAACTCATTTGAGGCTTCAGTTACTGCCTATTCAGTTACATGTAATTGAATTTTCATTTCATATTTAGAGATTTATGAAACTAAAGCTCTATTTCGATCCTATGAATATAGTGCAGTGATTTCATATTCTTCCACAAGGTGTTAAACATGAATACAATCCCACTTTGTGTGAAAATTTGAAAGTTATCAACACTGTCAACATGGGCAAGGAAATCACTGCCTTCACTGTAGCCAATATATAGAGATTTTTTTTAAAGCTTGATGGGATTTTCTGTTTAATACATTTGATACTATTTAAAAGTATCAGAAAAACTCTATTGGATAGAGATTGAACAGAAAAATACAAGGAAGATATAATGTATTAAATATCTGAGGAAAAATATACCCACTTGAAAGCATTTATCACTTTCTTCAGAGACAGATGGCAAAGCTGAGGACATTAAATGCTTATTCAATGATTAAAGAACAGATCAAAATAATAGTTTTTCAAAAAAATTTACTTTTTAACATAGAGCAAATATTCATTTGCACTAATTTACAGACAGTCAAATAGATATAATACTTGATATAAGCAGTCAGCTGATGGTTTCAGCCATAAAAAGAAAGAAGTTTATAACCTACAAAATGAATCTTTAATTTAAGATTTCTTTAGTTTTACAGGATAATTTATTCTAAAAGTATATATTTAAATTATTTATAGGGTCCTCTAATTTGCTGTGTTATTTGTAATTTATTTTTGTGTGAAATATATATTGTAATGGTATGTAGAGTGTTTGTGTTCATCAGTAGTATTCCTTATTCAATGAAAGCTTTCTCATGCCCCAAATATTTAGCATCCAAAATGTAATGGTACATGGTATAAACCCAAAAGTTAATATGCAAAGAGCTAACTTTATGAAGCAACATCACATAACCATATAAATTGGATTTAAAACATGTAGCAAAAGAATAGGTTTAATCTTACACCCTCTTTCAACATTTCAAATAGCCTACTCTCAGGGATTTGCACAAAATAACTCACCAAGACATGATTTATCTGCTAAATATAAAATAAAAACAAAGATAATATTTTATTGGATCTATTTTACATTTCCAACAACTAACTAGCTATAGATATTTAAGATAGCATGTCTAAATTTGCTAATGTGAGACAATATAGCTACTTATTAGTGTCTGTGCAGGCAATCGTTAGCATTCAGAAGTTCTCAGGGAAGATAATTAAGTTAACAATGCCCAATGGTATGATGACCAGTGTACTAATAAGTGATTAAAAAGAAAATGAATCCCAAAGTTATTCTAAGTCAAACAAATAATATATCTTTTATTTATGATTAAATATTTGCTTTTTTTTTTGAATAGCAGCAATAATAATAATAATAATAATAATAATAATAATAATAATAATAATAATAATAATAATAATAATAATAATAATAATAATAATAATAATAATAATGACATTGATAACGATAACAATAATTATAATGATGATAATAATAATAATAATAATATAATAATAATAATAATAATAATAATAATAATAATAATAATAATAATAATAATAATAATAATAATAATAATAATAATAATAAAACAGGCATAATCCTCCATACATAGTGCTACTCAGTGCATAGTCAATAGATGCCAGAAGGCCTGTGTATAAAATCCGTATCTAGTGCCTACTCATCCAATATCCCCAGACTAGTTTCTAGTTGATGGCTTTCTACAGTTAGGAGCATTGGATCTGAGAGCACTGCACCTAGATCTTAGGATATAATGAAACCTCCAGCAGCCACCTTTTATCTCTACTTAACTACAAAAATATGAGAATAAAAGTCAAAAACACAATAATGTTTTCAATCTAAGCTCATTAGCTTATATAGTCATATAAATCTGAACTCAGTTCAGTACCCATTTTGGTGCATTTGGTTCTTTAATAACCATAGCCACCATTAGCCTATTATCCAGCATTGGTGTTACATCACTAAACATCATATGATCACCATTTCTTAGGCTTGCTCATAACTGTTATTAAAATCAACATAACTCTCCATACAGTAGTGACACTCAGTGCAAGCCAGAGTAATCAATGATTTAAGTACAGTGCTCTCAGATCCAAGGCTCCTCCCTGATGAAGGCCACAAGCTATAAACTAGTCTGGGAATAGGCACTAGATAGGTATTTTATGCATAAACCTTCTGATATCCATTGATTACTCTGGCTTGCACTGAGTGGCACTACTGAATGAAGAGTTATTCCTATTTTCATAATAGTTATGAGCAAGCATAAGAAATGGTGATCATGTGATGTTTAGTGGTTTAACAATCCTGCCTAGTAGGATAGTGGTGGCTATGGTTATTAAAGAACTAAAGACCCCAAAATGTATGGGTATTAAACTGAATTCAGACCTATATGATTATATAAGCTAATGAGCTTGGATTGAAAATATTATTGTGTTTTCAATTTTATTGTCATAGTTTTGTAGTTAAGTAGTGATAAAAGGTGGCTGCTAGAGATTGCATTAGATTCTAAGTTCTAGATGCAATACTCTCAGATCAAGGCTTCTCACTGATGAAAGCCATAAGCTAGAATCTAGTCTGGGGATATTGGATGAATAGGCACTAGATAGGAATTTTATGCACAAGCCTTCTGGCATTCATTGATTACTCTGGCTTGCACTGAGTGCCACTACTGTATGGAGAGTTATGCCTGTTTTAATAACAGTTATGAGCAAGTATAAGAAATGGTGATCATGTGATGTTTAGTGGTTTAATAATAATAATAGTATAAAATACATCTGGTTTTTTACAAGTTTTTTTACTTGACATCAAGGTCATTCATATTCCTAACATTAATAATCAGAACTACTTGGATAAGTTCATGTCTGCAAGAAGACTACTTTTCAAAAAAATTATATTAATAATAGTATTTTATTGAAACCAGATAGTCTAAAATCATATATATGTTTTCAAGGATAAGATCCCATTAACTTTATAACCAAAAAAATTAAATAAGTATCGATATTCTCCTCACACTATGCAAACCATATTTTGCTAAACCACATTTCGCTGCATTCTAAATTATACTTCTCTTTGAAATGTTAAATACGAAATTTTCAAGTTAATCCTTTACAAGATCTTCCATTATGGTTTAAGAAATTAATATATTCAACTACATTACACTTAGTTCGAGAGTCTTTTGATAGGGTATCATCAAACTACAATAATCCCAATATTTTAAAGCAAACTTTTATGAATGATAAAGAATTCAAAGTTATATAAATATAACTACACAAACATCCACATTACATAAAATGTATTAATGAAATAATTCATCTCTTCAAACATAAGCTTTAGATTAAATAATATATTTCACATTTAAATGATAAGTTTTTATCAAAAGAAATTAATTGAACTGCAATGATAATAGTAATATGTCAGTGCATATATATAAGTGATCTTCACGAAGACAGACATTAGTAAACCAATGCTTAGCATTTATTAAATACTATATGTATACCGGATGTACATTAAATGTATTTATTAAACAAGCAAAAAAAAAAAAGAGAAAGTAATAAATGATATCTAATGTAGTATTATTTTATCATGATAGATCAAAATTAAAATAAAATGTGTGCACTTTAAAAAAAAATATAATCAGTTTAATTACCATTTAACTTCTTTTTTAGTTTTTTTGAATACATATTTTTTTGAAAATAGGCAGTTTTCTGAAGCATCAATATTCATCCTTGAGTAAAGACCTCTAATGGCAAATTTGTAAATTTAAAACCATTCAATTGATTTTTTTGAACTATCTTTTTATTCTATTTAAGCCGAGGCAAATCAATGGAAGAAGGCACAAATATTTCAGAGATTTTAAGAAAATTCTTAAGTTGATTTCTGGGATAAGAATAGCTATTCATTTTCATAATGATTTTTCTTCAAAGGTATGCCTTTTCATAATTTCTCTTTCTTCCTACAGATGATAATTATTAGGGGAAGGATCAAATTTTCCACATAGCAACTTTTTTTCTCTATTCAATTGTTCTTTAATAGAATCAGTTTCTGTTAAAGTTTTATAATTACATCAGGTAAGAAAAATGAAAGAATGGACAATGACAAAATTTGTTATTCTTCTAATGGCAATTGTCAATAATAATCCACTGGTTGCTATAGCCTACACTTTCATAAGACACTGTGTTGATCTCTATCATTAGCATAACTATCATAGAAAAACTATCTCGGTATAACTATCAATCTTCACAAAAAATCTTAAACATTTTACAATGATAAAAAATTATACATATATGTTCTATGTAAACATAATAGTTTATAATATACAAAATTAACAAATTTTTTTTTTTAACATACAAATTATATTTTCTTTACATGTTTTACATTTTATACTCATTAATATTTTCAAAATAATTTATATAGTGCCTTTATTCATTTAATATATTATGATCACTATTGCCAAATTTCAGAATCATGAATATATATATAAATTTTAATGGTAAATATAATATTATAGTTTAAATTCTTTTGTAGTGCTTTTGATTATGCGGTAATCCTCGTCAGTTTTAACTGAATTTCAAATTTGTAAACTTAATGTTACATATATTTCCATAAGCTGTGTATGGCCATATTTGCAACTTGCCTATTAATAACATCATTCTTATATTTATCACTTAATATTGCTCTTTAATTTTCCTCTTTTTATGATTTCTTTCTTCCATTAATATTTTTATTTCATTACTATTAAATGTAAACTTATAATTACAAGTTTTTTCATGGTCAAAGAATACTGAAGCTATATTAAATTGACTATTTATGTTATTTTTAATTTGGTTATATGATAATTGATGCTCCTTCAATCTTTTTTCCACAGAACATCTCGATTTAAATTATAAATTAATTTTTAAACCTATTGGAGAAAGGGGATATATTCATTTTAAATCACGTGTTCCAATGATACATAAAATGGCAAGTCTGAAATCATTTTTGCATCACAATGATAAATTATGTAAATATAAGAGTGATAAAATTTTAAATATCGAACTCTTTACTAATGAACTTTTAAAGGTTGGTTATGATAAAAACCAAATTTTGCATACAGTAAATTAATTTAATAATAAGAAAAGTGTTTGCAGTGTTACATTAGATAATAAAAAATGGATATCTATGCCATTTATATATAACATGCAATCTAAATTAATTAAGAATATATTTAAAGAAAAGTATAATATTTCATTTTGTGTTCCTCCAAACGTTAATCGATTGATTAATAATTTGAAGAGTATAATTCCCAAATTGCAAAGAAGTAATATAATTTATCAGATTTTATGTGGATGTCAGAAATTTTACATCGGTGAATCGAGATGTTCTGTGGAAAAAAGATTGAAGGAGCATCAATTATTATATAAGTGAATTAAAAATAATGTAAATAGTCAATTTAATACAGCTTCAGTATTTTTTGACCATGAAAAAACTTGTAATTATAAGTTTACATTCAATAGTAATGAAATAAAAATGTTAATGGCAGAAAGAAATCATAAGAAGAGGAAAATTAAAGAGGCAATATTAATTGATAAATATAAGAATGATGTTATTAATAGGCAAGTTGTGAATATGGCCATACACAGCTTATAAAAATATACATAACATTAAGTTTGAAATTTTGAAATTCAGTTAAAGCTGACGAAGGATTACCACGTAATCGAAAGCGCTACAAAAGAATTTAAACTATAATATTATATTTACCGTTAAATTTTTTTTATTTATTTTATATATATAATATTTTATAATGGGTACTGTATTTTACATTTATATATATTGTACATATACATATAGTATTCAATTATTTAAAAAAAAATTTTTTTTATTCTTTTATACATACAGAGATTTATATGTATAGATTTATTATTATGAATAAGCAGTTCTTTTTATGATTTATTATATAATATTTTTATTAAATAATATGTGTTAAATTTATTTAACTTTCATTTTGTTAAAATAAAGTAAATCAGAAAAGTGTGAAATAAAACAGTTAAGATTGTTAGGTTAGAAGATAAAAATTGTACATGTGTGAAACAATGAATAGATCTGTACAAACACAAAGATGCTTTTACACTTATTCCTGATGGCTATAGATTCCAGGTTTGTTGTTATCTGTATCTTAAGATTATTTTTACAAAAGAGGTGCTTTGATGTAGATAACGATAGCGATCAATTTTAAATCTTTATTGATTGTGACCAACGTCAAACTTGTGAAGCTTTGATTTTTTTTTAAGATAAAGATTTCCAGATGTTTTTTTTTTCTTTGGTTGAAATTCGCGATATAAATGATTAAAACAATTTTTTTAATCAGTCAGTCTTAAATTTTTTTAGAGAGATGATCAGTCAGTCTTAAATTTTTTTAGAGAGATGATGAATTAGTCATTAATTTTTTTAGAGTGAGAGTCACTCAAATTATTATTATTATTTTGAGACTCAACTCAGTCGGTCCTTCCTTGTTATTATTCTTAAGCAGAAATGTAAGCTCGGATTTTTTTTTTAAAAGAGAGTGAATGCTTTAATTTTTTTTTCTCACTCTTTGAAAGTTGAAAAAAAAAGAGCAAATGAAATGTGCGTTGATATAAAGCAATTTCCAGCAATATTAAAGAAGAGGAAAATGGAACAAGATTGAATTTATTAGAATTTAGTAATAATTATATAAAAAAATGATATTAACATATTTGGTTATGCATAATACTATGCCTCTGCATTGCTAAACCATTTTTTCTGCTTCCTGGTTAATACAGAATGAGTCAAAATCGCTGATCTGTCTATGAAGTCATGTATCCAGTAATAACCAACAAAATGATAGATTTTAAAGCCAACCACACAAGCTACATGGAATGCTTTGTTTCTGGTTCCTGGCTTATTAAAAGCTCATTGCCTTCAAATGAATGGAGAAGAGGAAATAGGAGGAAAAGAAAATCTATAACAGCCATGTAGAACCAAGTTTGAAGCCATAAATCAAAATTTCGTTGATTTACCTCAATCATCTAAAGTGTCAACAGCAATTATTTTTTTAAAGGAGAGAGACAAGCAAATCCACCGGTACCTACTTATTCAAAGTACTTATAATAACTTTTTTTTAAATGGTAGAAGGAAGCCAATCAACAGTGAATAATAATGGAATTGAAGAAACAAGCAAAGTCAATTGATTCAGCATTATCTTAAAAGTATCTGCAATAACTTTCTTTTTTTTGTTGTTGTTGTTGGTGAGCAAAGAAAAGCAGTCTGAAAATTCAAATTCAGGACATTAATAAGAAGTAAAAAGTAGACGGGTAAATATGAACTTTCTTTAACCGATTTTATTCTTTTACTTATTAAAAGTAAACCTTAATTTACTGGTCAAAGCAATTTTCTTTTTTGATACAGAAACATTAAAGACTTGTTTATCTATAGTTATTTGCAATATCTCACAACATAGCACAAACATAGTTTAAATCTTTAAACTTAAATTTTTCATTATTTTTTTTTATTATATATTGTAATGTTGAAATGTTTTTTTTTTAATTGTTTTTCAGTTGTAAATGATAATGAGCAACCTATAGATATATGCATTTATAATGTTTTTTATTTTTATTTTATCTTGTTGCATATTAAAAATTAATATATGTATTTTATTTTCTTTTGCTATAAGGTTGCAAAAGAAAAAGATATTTTTATATGTGTAATTTATGGGTATACATTTTAAACATATGTTAACATTACCGAATGCGTGAATGTGTAATTGCTTATCCAAACACATCAAAGAATAGGTTATATATGATTAGTTTAAAATGGTAAATTGAAAAGTAGGGCATTACATTTGAATGGAAATGAAATAACATATACAAGTTTCACCTGAAATTTATTTTATGATATGATGAGTAAGAAAAGTCTTAAATAAGCATTTATAGAATATGTATTTTTTTTTTTTCTAATATTGATTTAAGTCAGCTTATTTTGAGATATCAAGAAAAATGACAAACCTATATATTAAGTTTATTTGCTTATACTTATATAAATTTTTATATTAATAAGCCATTTATTTAATTGTCGATTTGACTTTAAAGAAGGAAAGAAAGAGTAGTAGTGTTAATAAAATATAATTATATATCTTAATTGGTTTCCGAGTTATTATTAAGAATATTGTGTTTTTTTTTTTTGTCTTAATTCTATCATTTTAATTCAGCATCATTGCTCGCAGTTATTAAGTATTACCATTCGTATATATTGAGCAATCACTTGCAAATATTAAGCGTCCGCAAAATAATAGGTAAACTAGAATGTTGATATTTAAGTATTTAAGGATTATGCTTGAGAATAACCAAATTTTGATAATTATAGTTCAACATAGAAAGCTAAAATTGTGTTGTGTCCATGAATTTAGATCATCCTCATCAAAGATGGATATCATGTTATTAGTTAAAAATGTTTCAAATAATACTATATAAAAGTTATGATCGCCATCAATCATCATTAATAAATTATAATCATTAAATTTAATGTTTAGCGTAATGAATATATTTTAGTAAATAGGGGTTTATAGAAAATTGAATATTATGCAAAGAGATTCATGATGATCAATCATCACCATTAGTATTATTAAATCCCAGTATGAAATAGGATAATTTTAATAGATGCCTATAAGTTTATAAAGATGAATTTATTGTTGTGAGTTTATTGATAAGCCATGGCTGGTATCATCATCACTATTATAATCATTATTATGACATCACTATTATAATCATTATTATGATATTATTATCATCATCATCATTATTACCTTTATTGTGATAAATAATCTAGTTAAATGGCCATCAATATCAATAATGGTCTTCACATGCTTGTTTGGAAGCCATTAATAGGATTATACATGTCTGTTCATCAATATATGCTAATGAGCTAGCAATGTCTATAAGAATCTTTGATCTATAGTATAAACTTTGGTAATATTGGGATCTTGTAATTTTATCAATACAGATAAAATGTAAGAATGTCATTTTTGTTCAATAGTCATCCAAGTCATGTGTAATAAATATGTACTGAATGAGTTTGAACTCAAGTACACTATAAATAGATACTTATCTAGATTGAAAACAATCTAGTGGCGCTCATGGGAAAACACATGTACTTAGCTAAACTGAATAAAGAGTGATATCATCCCTTTCCAACTTCATAATATTAGTTTTATAAAATATATTTTTTATAAGTTGTCATGAATAGCACCCGTGTGTGCATATGACCATGAATGGTCTTATATATTTGGAAAGAAGGATAGGAAGGATTCTTTGTTAGAAGAACCTAGTATTGGAGATAAGCATAAGGCACTCCAGGAATCTCACAGTGGGTACTTTTATTCAGTTGCTATATTTAATATTATTTTTATTAGATGACAATGGCCAGTATGTTTTATTGTTCAGATGACTGCCCCAATATATAAATAAATACCAAGAATCTTTAATGCTGATATTTTCAAGTGGCACAGTGATTCTATAATTTCTTTATCTATGCTATGATGAATTAATATAGTTACAAATGGTACAGATTGGATAGGCATATATCTAATAATTAATAATTTCCCCTATCTAAATATTTATTATGGTTACAAACGTGACATATTAAAATAGTTACAAATTATAGTTACAAATACATATCTTTTATATTAATTTAATAATTACAAATACATATTTATATTAATTTATAAATATTGTTACAAAAAATATATATATATATATATATATATATATATATATATATATATATATATATATATATATATATATATATATATATATTATAGAAGGTTAATAACAAGAAAAAACAACAAAAATAAAAAAATACACCACAATCAAAGAAGATAATAAACAAAGAAAAAAAAAATTGCAACATTTTCTTGCAGCCAGCTTTTAAAAAAAAATTGCAATGTTTTATAAATTGTAAAATCTATAAGTAAAAAATATATAAATACCTCAAAATAAATTATCTATTAATTATTCTTCACTAATAAACAATTCAAATTTTATACAATAGAAAAAAATATTTTTTTTGGAAAAAAAATACTATAATCAATGTTAAGGATGTGTCCTTCTGACCTTCACAATATATAAACTAATTGTGCCTAAGGCTAAACAGTTACTGATATAAATTAATTATTCTTCAACAAAGTTTAAAAAAATGAGACAATTAATTTACCAATATCATACTTATACCTACTTCATTTAACATCATTCTAAAATAAAAAGCCATTAGCTCTTCCAGGATAAAAATTGTTTCCTGGCATCAACAGGTCACTTCAGCCAACAGCTAACCCATTTCACAAATATACCAAATTCAAAAAATGACATATACACAAGATAATCTATTATCAGAGAAATATAAAAAAAAGTTGTAGAATTTAGTGAAGTAAAAGAAAGATCATGGAAATTTGTGGAACAAAATCATTAAAAAGTAACAAAAAGTACACTTTCAAAGTAGTAATAACACATTTTAGAAGGCATGTATTCTTCAATATGGGGATGAAATAAAATATTACCAACAATATTTATTGAATAGATCTAATTAATGAAGATGTTTGTATATATGTGTATGTTTCTGAAGTTGCTGTTGCTAAATTTGAATAGTAATACAAGTTATAAAATGTATTATAAAAGAAAACTACTGTGTTTATATGTGGATGATATTTAAATATGTAATACCATTAAGCCAGAATAAAATGTAATTTGACAAGATATATGGACAAACTAGTTTGAATCAAATTTTGCTTCAACAAGTAAGTTGAATATAGATGATTAAAATACACCATGGTAATAAAGGTAATAATGTTCAATATTTATAGGAAAATAAAGCAATTAGAAAGTCATATAGATTTAAATTGAAGAGCAATTCTTCAACAAATGATTAAAAAAGATATTAATTTATTATAAATATAAACTGAAGTTTGAAAAACAAATATTTTTATGATAAAAATTCAGCTTTATTTATTTTAATATTTAATTTATTTAAAGACCAGTGTTTTCATTTTTAAGCTTTGATTCCATTAGCTAAAATATTGTAAATTTAAAATTAGAAAAGAAAAAAGTTTCTAGTTAAATTAATTTTTTTCATGTATTTTAAAATGAAATTAGTCTTTAACAAAAAATATAAATGGAAGGAAGACCGATTAAAAACCAACATCTTATTGAGAAACATATCAGTGTATTTTTTGATAAATGTATATTGTGGGTTTTGATTTCAGACAACACATATTAATGATGGGATTATTGTAGATATATAAAAAGTTGAAAACTATTACAGAATTGAAGTTGAAGTCAGTTATTAATTTTATTGTTAGTCAAAATTGATATTAATAATGAACAGTTCTCAACTTTTATCTTTAAATATACTGGTGAACTATAACTATTTTTTAAATGTTAATAAAAAAAAAATAAACACCAGAATGTTTCTTTTTAATTGTAGTTAAAATTTCATGCAAATTAAAAAATTAAAACCAAACAAAATATTTGTCTTTTTTAAATGAAATTAAACAATTGATAATTTTTATTGGATAATTAATATTTAAAAATGATTAACCTATTTTAAAATAAATGATTAATTTATGTATAATATTTTTGTAGTGTAATTTTCAGTACACCACTCTTACGCAAAGTAAAAACTGGTTTCTATCCACTTTTCCTTATCGTAGCATACGTTCAAAGACACGTGGAAAAAATCTATGATTCCCAAGCTACATATTTGCTGAACCAGAACTTATCAGTTGGCCCAGAACACAATCTCTTATATTTATAATTATCATTGTTCAGTTTATATATAGACAACAACTTATTACAGTTTATTTGACAAATGTCAAGCGTGCTGCCTCAATACTTTGACACAAATCATTTAATAAAAGTATATTAATAATTTTTATTAGTCATTCATTAGATTAGAGATTAGTCAATAATGAATATATTATTCATTATTGGATAATCTCTAGTTTAATGAATGACTAATAAAAATATTCAAACAATTAATCATCTTTTTTTTTTTTGCAATGCACTTGTTAAAATGGCCTTTTAGGATGTCTTTTGAATTCTTTTTCAATAAATTTCAATAAAACTTGGAATATTTTAATATTACAGAAAGAAGTTTCAAGTTACTAAAGTCAAAATAATTCTAAGATGTTAAATCACACAGAAGGATAAGAAAGAAGTTGTTGCAAATATAATTAAGCTGTTATCTAGATTTTTTATAATACATGCACATTTTAATAGTAAATATGTTTATTCCTTCTTTCTTTACTTTTATTAATATTTAGTAGTATTATTGATGAAATAATAGAGTGTTGATTTTAAAAGATAAAGAATTCTAGATCAAAGCTCTAATCTATACTTTCGATCTTGACATTTTACGCATTAACATATTCACCCAAGTGACAATATTAATAGGAAAAAACTGCTCAACAACCGAAATACAATGGGGAGGTTTAATCAGTTCTCTTCAATTGACTTTATTTATCATAGATTTTTATTTTATTTTAAGCCATTAATATTACTGTTTAAATATTTAATTTATAAAAATTTGTATCTGAAGATTTTTAGTGTTTTCTCACTGAGATGCTGGGTGTCAATTAAATAGTATTTAAATATTTTTTTGCTAAGAAAAATAGTAGAAAAATTTAAGTTTATATCTAATAATAATTAAAAGCTTGCAAAATAATAAATGAAGCAAATAAAATTTATTTCATGTATGACTTTATTAATTTTTACATTTTATAATTAGCAAAATTATACTTGTTGATGGCGTTTTATAATCTAGATCGATTCACTTCCTCAGTAATCATAGATGACAATTCTTTCCTAAAAATAAATATATAATAAATAATTTTGTAAAATTAAAGAAAAGAATAATAAACTATCATATACTCTAAACATATGACTCTATCTTACATCTTGCTGTTTTAGCAATATATAATTTTCTTTTACAACTTCTATGACCATCTTTAATAAGCTTTAGTAACGGAGAGATGCCAGTTGATAGTGCTTAATAAATCCCCATTTATGCTGTCCTCTACAATATCATTAGATTAGTTTCAAGGGGTTGGCTTTTATCAGTGAGAAGTTTTGCATTTTGAAACAATGAACTTGAAATTTTGTTATAATTCATACCCCTCTAACAACCATTGTTTTCCTCCCTATTTTACTATTAAGCTCTCAGCCCAAACTGAAAAAACATAGACATGTTTTTAATCTTAGTTATTTTGTTTGTAGATCATAAAGATCAAAAACAATTCAGTTTTCATATATTATAGTTTCTTTAGTTTTTTAATGACTATAAGCACTTTTTCCTGTGACTAGGATTTGGTATAAGATGAAATATGACATAAATTTATGACATGATTCCAACTTATATATTCTGTTTTAGGAGCATACAGTCTTCTTTCATCACCCCTATGTCACTACTTTAAACTTTAGTAATAGAAGGATATCAGATGACAACATAGGAAAAAGAATTTACTAAACACCACTATCTGACTCAGCAATTACCAATAACATAGAGGTGATGAAGAAAAAATATATGCTGCTAAAACAGCAATTTGTCAGCTGGAGTCATATGACGTATTCACATGACATTTTATTGGATTATGCCAAACATTGGTCAAGGATGAAAATGCCTACTATTGTTAAAAGACTAAGAACAATGTAATATATAAAAACTGAAGTGATTTTAAATATATATGATTATACAAGAAAATTGGCTAATATTGAAAACATATTGTTTTCAGTTTGATCTGAGAGGTTGCTAATTTAACAGAGAGCTAAATGATAGTTGCTAGAGGAAAAGTGCATTAGATCCTAAAGGACCAAGTGCATTGTTTCATGATTCAAAGTTTTTCACTAATAACAGATATAAGATTGAAACTAGTCTGGAGATATTGGACAAAATACCACAGTATAGAGATTTATTAAGCACTATCATTTGGTATTTATCAAATACAAACTTTTGACTTATGAAGATTTTTGACTGGCTTTGTTTTAAGCTTATTTGAGGTCATGGTATTATTGCGATTTCTGTTAATTATCTGACTTTACTAAACTAATAATTCAAAGCTACTTTCAGCCAATAATTATCAGCAATTGTGAAAACATTAAATATAATATATTGTATATAAGATTTACAATTTGTCATTTATAATTAAATTTATAGTTGATCTTTTAATAATATCTGCTATTGTAAATGAAACTTTTTTGGTGCCGAAAAGGTGTAGTGGAATACTCACTCATCACCTGCAGTTGGAACAGTCACGGTTGAATTGCAATTTAAACAGACAACCTAAATAAAAACAAAAGGTAGTTAATCAGCATTTTCCAATGAAAGCATTTATTACAAAACAAACTAAATAAACTAAAATATTGGAGAATAATTTTCAAAGTAGTAAATGCTAAAAAAAAATCAACAAATCTTTAAAGACTTATGTACATGTATATTCTATTGGTAAAATAATTATTGATATTAATTATATTTATAAAAATACTAAATTCAAATTATTAGAAAATTTATTGTTAAAATATAAAAATGTCTGGAAAGTAGGTTGTATAAATATGAATAATGTGAGCTACTAATCACACAATAAATATTTGGTTATCATTCAATCAGTTTTGGGATTTTCAAAACGTAATTACCACAAATCAACCCACTAATCTAACTTTTTCATATATTACATGAGATAATCAAGATCTTCCAATTGCAAAACAAAATATATTTTCTGCATTAAAAAAATATCACTATTTTTCTTTTTGAAGCAATATGGGTGATTATATTTTTACACAATTATTTGCCCTTTGATTCGATATTTGAGAAATTAGTTTGGTATGGATATTTATCAATAATACCCAAAGACTCATTATACATATGTTAAAAAATTTACAGCTAAAATATTGTGCGAATAACAAAATACGATCTCATAATGCAACTTTAAAAGTATCAATGGATTTTTATTGGCGCAAATAAGAATTTCAAGAAATGAAAAAAACAGCATCCTACAAATTAATACTAGACAATTTCTACCTTTTTACAAAAAGATTCTCTAATTATTTATTTATTCAAATAAAATCCTCTCTTCTAAAATTCTAACTTTAATAAGGACATCTATTTAGTTTTTAACTTTGATAATTTTTTAACTGCAAGGAGTGTTCTACATTTAGATTTCGAAGAGACCAAATTAAGCAAAGATTGAGCTTTGCATTATATATATTAAAAAAAAACACATAACTCCTATTGCCATCAGTTGTTTATTCTGTTATACTTTCTATTATTTAAAGTACAGTTATTTCTACATTTTCAACAAATTGTCAATCAGATGTAATGACCCATCCAGATTTTCTAAGATACGGCACCTTTAATCATAAATGTGAGTAACAGAAAAACAAATACATAGAACTATACAAATACATTGTGTGAACTATAAGTCTCAAATTCAATCATCTATTCATGCAAAATCACAACTGAGGAGTGCCATTCTGTTAAATCTGTCTACACCACTATTTTTTCAGTACTAAAGGTTTTGTACACATTGTCACAATTATATATAATTTTATGAAAAGTTTGGAAAAATAAATTGTGCTTGTGGAAATAAAAACAAAAATGTGACTTAATGTCATTGTTATAGGTAATACAGAGAAACAATAAATGGCATGAAAATTTTATGATGTCAAACTTCTATAGCATTCTAAGTAAAATAAAACAGTACTTTTAAAAAATAAAGACACTGACAAGTTGTCAAAGAGCCAACATTTTATTTAACAACAGCTGAATATTCCCTTGATAGACTGCTCATTTATTTGCAGTAGACTATAATCAGTATTCATAAGTATTAGCCATTGATATGAATCTTTTCTAACTCCCAACAAAAAAGAGAAAAACAAAACCAGAAAATTTTCAGATTATACTAACAATAATTATTATACAATGATTTATGGTGACAAATTCATTTATATATTTCTACACTGGTATTTAAGTAGGTTTATTTGGCAATTTGCATTAAGTCTTTAATTTCTATAGTAAAATATTTTTTTTATAAAAAGTTAAGATTTCTCTCAAGTGTAACTCTTCTTTGTATACAATTGGTAGAAATAATATCTCAATGAAAGCAATTAATATTTCACAACTATAAAATGTGTTTGAGGTAATTTTTATATATAAGTGTAGTATCTACAATGTATCACAAAAGCATGCTCAAAATTAATCTATTTTTTTTTTCATGAAGCATTTAAATATTTATTTCCTTTATAATGTCAAATGTGTGTATATTATTCAATTTAATATCACCACATTCAATAAAATAAAAACTTACTATTAGGCTTTTTGATTATACAACCATATTTTTAGAAAGTTATTTAAACAAAATGTTCCTGTCTTAATATTGTTATGATAGAGATCCACATCAATATAAATTTTGCAGAAAGTGAACTCTATATGTGATTTAATTGAAATAGATATATCATCATTATATTAATCCTATCTTTTAAGTTGCTAAATGCGGCAACCTTTCATTCTAGTCCATGTTGCACTTCAACAATCAAATCTGCCATTTTACCGAAAAAGCCGTCCAAATATTTAAATTGATTCTTTTAAGTTAATAATCATTCAAATTAAAAATTGCTGAAGATGTTTTTTTCTTACTAGCTGATAAAACATTCCAAGTGTGTAAATATTTCTTAGTAAACCAAAGTAGATGGCTTCAAAAAGTAAGATGTTCTGAAGAATATCTTTTGGATCGGCAATAAGAAACCAATCACTGGTATGCTGTGAATCCAGATTTAAACAAAATTAAAATTAATTTTGCTTTTAACTGATATAATTAAAAATTCCACCACAAAACCTATATGCATTTTGATGTCTATTTCTTAAAACTGTTCTATAAATATATAAAGTCAAAGCTAGTTCACATCACATTATTTTTTATTTTAAAAGTCTATATTTTTCACCATCAATAATAATAATAATAATTCTTATAACATCATCATAAATTCATTATCAACTATTCTTAACCTCAGAAAAAACTTAGAAAGATAAATAAAAAGTTTAAAATGCATTTTGTCACAAATCTTTTTCACTAACTCAATCAAGAATTTTGCTCAAAAAAGAAAAATTATGCACATATTAGCCTTTTCTCATTATGCATTTGTCTGTCAACAAAAAGACTATTTGTAAGTTGTTTGATTATTTAAATCCTCAGTCTGGCGAAAATCATTAATCTATAATTGTAAGTAATATTTTGCAAAAAAAAAACCTTAAAAGTATTTTTGCAATTGTGCACAAGATATTTCATAATAATTATTGCAATTTTTTTGTTTTATTTTATAAATTCGGTAATAAAACATATTATTAAAATCAGGATAATTTATAAATACAGATTTTTATAAAAAAATTAATAGTTTTGAAGAAAACAAGTCACTATCATATTTTAAAAAGTAACCAGATAGATATCTCATCAGAAATTTCAGTTGTTCTGTTTTAAAAATTAGTGTTGTTTTAATTTCATCAAAACAGATAACTTTGTCTAAATCTAAATAAATTGGTGTATTGGATATATCTTTAAACGTAGTCAGCGAAGGTAAGGTATGAATTATTTAAATAGAGATCAAACACCATCTCTCTATCTATTTAAAATCTCATCCTTATTGTATAAAAATGCTCTGATATTATGATAAAATTATAATATAATTTTGTAGATAAATTATCAGTCAACAGCTATATTTTGTTTGGAATATTAATATATATATATGTATTTAAATTTTGACGCTTCAAATTCGTTTCTTGTTTACTAAGGTAAAAAAGCCACGTTTCTATAAAAATAAACTTTACCAAAACAATCACTGTCAAAGAACTATCTTGATTATTTTTTTATTGATTCTCCACAACCTATTCTTTAAAAGAATTCTTTACATTAACAAGACAACAAGCAAGAAAATATATATTGATAATTTTATTGTGTAACAAGTAATTGCTTTTAAAGAATAAACGTCAAATGCTTGAGATAAAATTTATTTTCCAATGTGACTATCATTTTAATCTCGAAGCATATCAACCTGTGATCTGCTTTTGTAAGTTTTTCTTATATATTAATTTTTTTTACATTCTGATTTATAACCGTAACATTTTTTAGAAAATGTCATTTTGGTTTTGTATTTATTCAAGTCTTTTTATAGCATTTCCTTTTAAATATGCATTGGATAAACTTTCAATAACAACAGGATATTTACTTTTGTTGTATTATTTCTATCTACACATAAATTAAAGTCAGTAATAAAAATTGTAACAAGAAATAAATATATTTTTTCTTTGAAGTTTCTAAACCTTGTCCAAGGAGTGGATCCGGATTCTCACTAAACTGAGTTCTGGCAGACAGGTCATAGACGGAGTCTGGGGATGCTGCCTGGGGACATGCCAGGCAGGTTGAGAGTCGATTGTCCCACATAGACATTGCATCGAATGGACATTGCATCCTCTTGATTGACTGACATTTGATCTGTGATAATTCATGTCCCTGTTTTTTTGGTGTTTTTTTCTAGATGTTTGTACTCCGAATGTATTTTTCTTTTTCAGATAGCTATAATACCTAATCTATTAGACAAGGCGGTTGTATGGCCTTGAGCCACCGCCCAGTTGTAGAATATAAATGTATCATTGTAGCCTCTATTGCCCATTGCTGCAGGTGACAAAATATGGCCCCTGCACAGGTGGATCATACTTTAGTGACTTAATAAAGTTGCTTTGAAACAAGTTTTTGAATCTATCTCTGTCGCAGAAGGGCTGATGAAATGTGCACAATTACCACTGCAGAAACAATTTTAATATCATTAACTTTTCTGATACATCTAGAAATTTTAAAATGAGAAGTAATTAAGTTGTAATCTCTTCTTTTATGATATAGCCTTCAAAAAATTGCCACCATTTATTTGTTCAATGGAATATTCTTTATTTGGAATGTGAGTTTTCATTAAGCACATCTACATCAATGTTAAACTTTAATAACATCTTAAAGGTTTAAGATTAATTATGGGGTAAACTTTGAAATTTCTTGTATTTGTACTATCCGAAACATGGAAGATTTGCTTTTTTAAAAATGCCTGTTTTGCTCCATTACCATTATGATAATCTACCTGGCATGGTTATATAGACAGATTTCTTAATGCAGGCCATTTTTAGATTATCTTTACCAAACAGAGGATTCTTAAGAACTTCTCAAATGTAAATACATTGACATTTAAAACTTTTGACCTATATTCAATTTAAAATAGCCTATTTTTGATTGTGGTACTTTAAGCAAAATCGCAACTGAACTTTTTACTTCATCACAATAACATTGCAAACTCTTTCTCAAACACACACACCAAAATTGAAATCACAATTACTTTACATGTCATTGATAGCATAAAAATATGATTGAATGTATTCATAATTTTATTGATATAGTGTTGTATAGAGAGTTCAAAAATAGAATGAGTGCCCATAAAATTTAGAACCCTATAGTAATGTGTGCAACCTGAAAATAGCAAGAAAAACAATAAGGAACCCAAAAAAGAATACCTATCTTTTAATGAGATAATATTTTAAACTAAAAGGTGGCAATAGTTATTTTTGATTGAATACTGCTTATTGATAATTTACAGTTAATTCTCATATCTAAAGTTATCTCACTAAGTTCCAATTGTGGATTCTATTGAGAATCAGATTCAAATTGATAGATAGCATTATAAACTTTGCCTAGCTAGTCATATTAATAATAATAACTTTGAGAATATAAAAAAATTTTATTTTTAATACAATGACATATGAATTAAGGATAATAAATTAACCGAAAACACTATTATTATTGTTAGATGTTATTAAAATGACATCTGAATCTTGGTAACCTTATGTGTAGATTTTTAAAAAATGAACTATTATCTGTTGATCTGTTCAAATGAGCATTTATTTTTGTGATGATGAAATCCTTCTCTATTGCCAGTGAAATTTTTTTTCATTAGCAACAATTATCCTATTATTTCAAGACATGGCCAAAATATGACAATTTTAGTCAAACCATTTGTTTATTAAAAGAAAGTATTTAGATATAGTGTAACAAATTGTCCATTTATTTGTTGTTTTTTCCACTGGTTTGGAATATTCAAATGTCTTCAAGAGCATTACAGTTACAAAATATCAGTACTTTTCCTATTTTCTTTTTTGAGAATACTTTGAAAACATTAATATATTTTTTGCACACAATTTCAATCATATCTGAAAGAAATATCTTCTATATGTAGTAAAGTAAACAATTCAAACTATGACTTTTTTTACATTATTTTAGAATTAAAAATTATGAAAAAGAATTTTGATCTATAAAGATCTATTTAGATTTTATTAAGAGTTTATTTTTTCACTGCTTGTCTACCATCTCCTATGAAGGTCACAATGAATGGTGATAACAGCTTATTCAAAATTAAAATCATTGTACAAAGTGTAAAAGAGAATAAGAAATCAACAATATAATAAATGCAAATGTTTTGGTATATATTATGTTGACAGACACTTGGAACTTCAAAAAAAAAAAAGAAAAGAAAAACAGAATACTTTATAAATGCACGACTCAACTTTTTTTCTCCAATTTCTCTCAGGAAAATATATTGCTTGTTTATTAATTCATCTGCTGAAAATAGTAAAAAAGTTATAATTGGACATACGACAAACATCAACACTATTATTTTTAACCAATTATTAGTCTATTACAAGATGAAGAACTTATAAGTTTTATTCCAACTTCTCTGATTTATAGCTTCCTTTCTCCACATTACTCCTATACACGTTCTTTTCTCAATAAGAGAATGTTCTTCTCTCTTAGGCTATAACTAAATAAATAATCATGAAAAAAATAAATCCTATTCTTGAAGTTTTTGATGTATACAGGTTTACCTTATCACTTCCATTTATCACATGTGGTATATTCTTAAAGCTGTTACTATTTTTTGGATCCAATTTAACACTGATATTGAATGTCATCTTTTCTAATCAAGTTACATTTGAGCAATAATGCCATTACCACGTTTTTATTTTTCACATATATTTAATTTTTAAATTGTTAATAATTCCAATATGATTAGCTTTATATTTTATTGTATGGTTGGTAGTCTATGTACTATTAGGTGTTTAAATTTTAAATCCATAAGCAAACTTCAACAAAAGAAAATAAATAAAGATTAATAATAATAAATTGAAAGAAATAAAAACTAATAATCAAGTGGTTTATGGGACTTCATAAGAACTTTAAGCTTAGAAGGTGAGAATTGGATTATATTGCATGTATTACAGCAGACTCTAGAATTACAAGTTAACAGTTCTGTTACTTTCAGTGTTTTTAAGAACTCCAGAGCAATAAATCATTTCATTATTATTTTTAATTTTTTTTGAACTCATAACTGCCAATCTTTGTTTTTTTTTTTTATTTTTAAAAAAGCTATTTAATATTATTTAATTTGTTTTTTAAATATTATTTTTAGTTCTATATTTATCTTTCATCTGATGGTTCTTGCAGCAATGTTTGGAGTTCTAAAATCCATATTTTATGAATTCGTTCAGCTCTACATCACCACTAATGTTAATCTTTTTATACTACAGTTTGATAAATATCTGTGCTAGAGATAATCTGTAGTTTTGATAATGATTAGTAATAATCATTATTGTATTTATCTGAAATAGATGATGTCAAAGTTGTGAGTGGAGAAAGTTTGACAATGATAAATGAAAATGTAACAATTTGATAAATATGCTTCAGAATTTGATATTATGAAAAGTTCATGATTGAATGTTCCAACGGTTTACTCACAGCAAAAACGTTTATAGAATCAAATATATTTTAAAATTCTACAAATGTAATGCAAAATTCATGGCATTATATTTTTCTTTTGCTAAAATAACTTTTTGGTTTCTATAATTTCTTTCCATTTTAGAAAAATGGGATCTGCCGATTCCACAAGTGTTTTTTTTCCATTGGTTAGAATTTTGAGATAGTTATTAAAAATCTTGGTATGGAATTGATGGAAGATTAACAAGTCTTAATTTTTAATATCTTTCTTAGCTATTAATATTGTTAATGCTTTTTCCCAATTATTTTGTACATCTTCCTCATTTGGGCATCCAATATGTAGTTTTTTTTTTACATTTTTACTTTAGTCTATTAAAAAATATCTTTAATAATTTTATTACTTCTATTTTCATATGTAAATAAGCATTTATTTTATATAGCATATGTTTACAATTGTATGCATTCAAATATCAGCCTTTTAAGCTAATTGTGCATACGCTTTGCGAGTGTTAATAATAAATGAATACTTTCTCACCAATACAAGATATAGTATTTATGCAGGAATAAAAGGAATCCTCTTATTCCTACGACTCAAATGTTTATATATGAGCAAATCTGAAGTACTGGCAAGTAAAGCCAGTACTTCAGATTTGCTCATATATAAGCATTTGAGTCCAATACTTTAGATTTGCTCATATATAAGCATTTGAGTAGGAATAAGAGGATTCCTTTTATTTTTGCATAAATACTATATCTTGTATTGGTGAGAAAGTATTCATTTATTATTAACACTCACAAAGTGTATGCACAATTAGCTTAAAAGGCTGATATTTGAATGTATACTTCTATTTTCATAAATTTAATTTTATGTCTCAGCTCTTTCTGTAAAGTACTTGGTATTTTAAAAGATTTCCACACAATTACGCTTTTTTATTATCTTCTAGTTTTTTATATATAGATTTTTTAATAAGTTCTTAATGTTATTCCTCTTTTTATAATAATGCTATCCCCCCTCTCTTTTTATATTAAAATGTTAGTTTTATATTATTGGGGCTTTTTCTATAGTTTTCATTCTGTTTTCATTTTTATTTTTTTATGCTATTACTAATTTTATTTTTGAGATTTTACAGAACTTCAGATACTTAATTTTTTAAAGGTATTATTTTTAAAATATTTTCACATTTCTTCTTTTCTTTCATACATTGTCCAGTCTCATTAAAAGTTTTACTGACAAATGGCTGCCTTTTTGTAAAAATTATCTTTATAATAATTCTTAGTAGATTATCAACGATCTCATTTCAATTTGAGGTATCTTCATTGGAATACTTTTGAGAACTAATCATATCAACTGTTAAGATCGTTTTTTTAATTAGCTTTTGTCTATCTAGTTATGTTACATCTGAAAATGCAAATAATCTTTTCCTATGTTGAATTTAAATACTTTTCAATCTTAAAATAAGTACTTTCTCTTAATAAAAATAGAATCAAATGTTATTGTACTTATATTTAAACGCTTACTCCCACGTTTATTTCCGCTTTGCATTTTTCTCAAAATAAAAATTTATAATAAATTTCATTTTTCTTGAAAATTCTAAAGTCGGTTTTTTTCTCTTATTTTAATTTTCATTGCTATATTTACCCATAACTTTATCATCTTTTGAATATTAAAAAAAATTTAAAAAGTCCTTGACAATTTTAAAATATTATTTCGTCTGATTAAAGTATTCTATAACATTTACATAACAGTATATTACTTCTTCATTAGAATAAAAACTTTTTGAGACATTTGGAAAAAATAAGATCTATTATTAAAAAATCTATCAATAAAATGTTTTTTTATTAGAAATAAAAAGTAGTAGTTGAAAATGTCGCAGAAACCAGGAGTCAATAATGAAAGTTATTAATGAAAAAAATCTGTCTGGATCATTTGCTCAATGTTATCTCACCAAATTTTAACGAAACTTTTTTCTCTCTCATGTGCCATAACATCAGCCGGGAATCGAACCCGCTAACCCGGGACAACTGCTTGTAAAGTAGCTGTCGCTGGCCTCTCGATCACCAATGCTTGACAAACAAACTTGTTTAGATATGAAGTTTTAAAAAGAATGTTAACTAAAAAAATAATTACTAGTTGGTAATGATTTAACTTTAATGACTGATAAAGTTCTGAGATTGATACACAATATTATGTAAAAAAAAAAATGTACCCAAGATCTTTAAATAGAAAAAATAGTTCTAAAAAGTTAAATATTATTTTGAAAATATTAAATAAGATAATGATTATTAATTCTTTTGTTTTCTTTAATAATTGCTGATATTTTTTTCCATCACATCCTTAAAAAAAAAATAACAATTTAAAACATTTTGATTTGTGAAAAATCAAAATCAAAATTGGAGTTCCCATTGGTAATAGAAGATTTCTCAAAATTTAAAAAAGAAATCAGTGATTCTGTTTCTTATTCTCATCGTTATTGCGAAAGAATGGGCTAACAAATTGTCCTGAAAATGCTTAAAAAGTTTAAATGAATAACAGAAAGCAATAATAGCAAAAAACTTACCAGACTATTTACAGAGCATTTAGTTCTTCTCCCAAATAATAATACAATCAATATTATTACTACGATAATCGGCAAAACAATCAGTATTACTAAAACAAACATATATATATATTCTTTTTATTTGACATTCTCTAATGATGCTTTAATTACAAAATTATGTCAGAATAAACAAATAAATGTTATTCATGCATAATTTTTATATCACTATCTTAACAGTAAGAAATTTATACAAAGGAGAACAAATGCAACATGTTAGCTAAAGTCTCTGACTTATTAATCTGACTTATTAACTTCAATGAATTTTGTACTATTAAATATCTTTACAGTTCAAAAATTATTTATTATTATGAATCAGTAAATATGGATGAAAAAAGATTTGGAAACAATTCTTGATCGGTGTTGGACAAGTTAAAAAAAAAATTAGGTTCCTATTGTAACGTTTCAGTTTCATATAACATTTTAAACAATAATCTTTAAAAACTGTGAATTCAATTAGAATAATTAATTTCAAATAACAACAATTTATTGAGATTTTATAAAAGTAGATTTCAATTTGTTTATCTGAGCAAAAATAAAAAAAAGGATTCTGAAGATTAGTTAGACAGACACAATAAACTAGTTAGAAACTTATATAAATTAGATAGGATTACACATATAATTAATTTTTATAAGGACTATATTCCACTACCAAAAATTAAATACATAAAACTAGCTTTAGATTAAAATTTCATAATTGTTTAATATAAGACATTTTTAATGTTTTTAAATAAAATTAACAGGAAATTATATTTCATTGTAAACAGATTATAACAAAATCAGTTCGAAGAGTCTAAAGTTAGATTATAACTGAAGCTGAATTACATTTAGGATAAAACTAGATAGTTAACTGAGTAAGGCAGTGTTAAAAATTTAGGATCGAGATAATTTTAAACTGTACAAAACAGAAAAGTCACCATCCAAACAACAGTTCATGAATCATTGGGATGAAACTCTGAGCTGCTATTTAAAAAAAGACTTTTTTATTTAAATAAATATGGCAAAAGAACATTTTTCATTAGAGTATTGATTTAATCATGAGGTGACTATAAGGTTTTGAATGGGTAAAGTGTTTTTAAAAAATTACATTACTTTTTGAACTTAAGATTTCTACATATAATTATAATGAATTAAGTCTATGAAGAATAATTCCAGCTCGCTTTATTGTTGGATTTAGAAGAACTTTATTTTGAAAGTGATAATAATTCATTTGTTCTTCGATTGTAGATTTTTGTAGAAATATCCAAATCATAGTTCTTGATTTGAGAGAGTCTTAGATGATGAAACTATATAATGAGTCATTTGCTTAATAGATTCTTATACATTTTCTGTGATGCAACTTCATTTCAGACCTCAGGTGTGGAATTGTGAAGGAAGAAGAAGCCACCGAAAAGAATAGATTTAAGTGTACTATTAATATTTAGTTAAGTATCCAAAAGTTTAGTGTGGGAACTTTTTCTCCAAACAGGGGCACAGTATTCTTAAATAGAATGTACTAGGGTTAAGGAAGCTATCCATAACGTATTCACATCAATGGAACAATACTATTAATATATTTGGATAATTTATGTTCAGTGTGCTTATCTGCATTATAAATGAAATTTATCAACTAGCAATCTATGTATAAGTAGGCAAACACAAACTATGAACCACCTAATTAATGACTTTTAAATCTGTGACTATAATGATACAGTGTAAGGATTTAATAAAGCCACTATTAACTATATTTCTTGGTTAGAATCTTTGCATAATCCCTTATGGTATTTTGTTATCAGTTAAGCTGTCATAAAAAACCGTACTGCATTAAATAAATTGTGATGAGTTACAATCAAGTCTTGTAAAAGAAATACTATGTTTTAATTTTCAAGGTTAGTCATGATCCTGAGTTAAGATAATTTAAGAAATACAAAACTTTATACAGATTGTAATTATATGTTCGCACACATCTATACATAATAATTAACAGTAGCACTTTAGAATAAAAGAGTAAAGAAGATGGTGAGGTTTCTGTCCATCTCTCTTTAGATTGTTTTTACATGAGATATAGAAAATATTTGCACATCTTATATTATTCTGGAAACAGCAGTTGTTGCATTGTAAGGAATTATAATTATCATAATTAACAGTAATATTTACTAAGGTTGTAACCTCAAGAATATGCATGTAAAAATGCGATAGTAGGGACCTCTACAGGTCTTAACCACAAGCTTATGCTTTGCTTGTGGTTAAGACCTGTAGAGGTCCCTACTATCGCATTTTTACATGCATATTCTTGAGGTTACAGCCTTAGTAAATATTACTTACATAATCAATGTAATCAATGTGTGTTTAAATAAATTTATAATTAACAGAGTATTATAAATATATATGTAAACTAGCCAATTTTTCAAATTTATATTGAGAAATATTTACCAATATAGAAAAATTCAGACTACACTCTATTATTACATTAGTATTTTATAAACAAGCTTCATTGATGAGTGAAAACCTTGAAACACTTGAATCTCCATGTAGTGTTGAACTTGTATATATTGTAAAAGCTATATGTTTTATTGTTAACCTTGAGATTACTTGCAATCAAATATCAATCTTTCCTATTTATATCATTTTAATACATGTCTACAATAATCATGTGCAGGTAAAACATTTTTAATCTTTCTACTCTTTATAAGACGATAATTTACTAGCAAGATCAAGTATATAGAAGTCGAAACTAATAGTGATCAAATAAATTAATACTTAATCAATAACTTTTCAAATATATCAGAGTACTCCAAGCTTAATTTAATCCCATTTCTGAATCAACACATGTGTTATGTACATATGTTGTTTAACTATTTACCAGAAAAAATTTGTGTTACCAATGTACCTATATCATGAATTATGCCACGAAATGTGACTGCATGTTTTGTACCTGAATGTGTAGTAAAACAACGCACAACATAATATTTAATTTTGTTTTAAATTAAGCAAAACTGCTACTAAAACGTTTGAAGTGATTAAAACTATGGGAAGAAGTGAAATCATGAATTACAAAAACATTTAGAAAGTGTTTTGCAAGATTATGTAATGTTATGGAAAGCACTGGAGACAATGTATGAAGTCATGAAACATAGTCTTACATTTCTAAAACTTTTGTGGAAATATCTAAATTATGTCATAATACATGCATTGTTGCAGAAATGGAGTTGCAGACATCTTGGAAAAAGAACCAGTTTCTTTTCACTGGGTAAACTGAGTTCTTCACCAATGACACACACTTAAATTTATTCAAAGCACCTCATAACAAAAATTAGAAACATGCCTTCACTTTACAATTACGTTGAGACATAGAAAATCTTTTATCCCTTGAGTATTCTTTTCAACTTCTGTACTATGACTTATATCACTCTAAGAGTGTTGCATTGTGAACAATGGGTTATAGAGTAGAATAATGATAAGTAAAAATATTCTGATAAATTTGAAATTCTTTTCTCTAAGTTTTAGTTTACTTTGCTGCTGTTGGGATTCAGCATGGAATTTTGGGAATTTAATAAGTAATAAAATGTGATGGTTTATTTTAGGTTTAATTTTTGCATATATATAGAAAATTAAAATCTTACATTATAATTCACTTATTAATAAATATTTATTCTATTAAGCATCACTAGATTCATAATAAACCTATAATGTGTATACAGTTCTTATTTTAGAAATAATTTATATTAAATGTAATTCAATATATGATAAATAAATGAAAGTCTCACATTCTCATACATGCAATCATTTTCATAACAAAACCTTCATTTTTCAACAAAGAATGTCTCACCATTATAAAGAAAGATAAGACCTCCCTTCCATCACTCACCACCACAATCACAGATTACTTTGTATTCATTATTTTGACTAGCAATCAACTATTCAAACCCTTGCCATTTTTAATGAAAGCCATTATAAAAAATGATGACAGCATATGATAGTGATTTCATGAAGATAAGTTGACATGGTAACATGCCAAAAAATATACTACAATGCTTTTATTCCTTATATATAAAAATCATGATTTAATTGTAACAGTTAAAGCATGATTACTACATTTATCTCATTTTCATCCAATATTCTTGACAATCTATAATTTAATTTATGACACATCTAAAGTAAATAAAACTTTTATCAAAACAGTGAAAAAACAAGTTTTATTTGTTACAATAAAAATATATTTTGTTCACATACAGTAACAAAGTGCAATAATAATAATAATGTTTAAAATCTGTACATTAGCTAAAATATATTCATTCAATCAATGTTTGACTAAAATTTTTAAATCATGATTTTTTGCAGCTAAAAATGCTGCTATTGTAAATCTTAATTATTTTTATTAAAAAAAAAATTATGTATTATGCTATTAATATTAAAAAAATTATATAATCAAATAGTATTAAACATAAATTGAAAATATTCTTTATTTGTTTAATTTTTACTGAGTATTCTTGTAACTTTTTACTGTCATAGCCAAGACAATAATGACTTTCATCATAAGTATAAAAAATATTGGTAAAAGAAATGCTACAAAAATTTCATTCACTAACAACTTTGATATATATAATACTAAAATGTATGAAATTATAAATTGTAAAATGTAAACCAGTTTTTAATCTGATGAGTGTTTTTGTATCTATAGAAGTTTTAAATGCTTCAGGTAAAAGTTGCATTATTCTATACTAAAACAATTTTGGCAAAAAACAAAAAACAAAAAAGTTTTAAGAACATTTACATTATTAAAACTTTAGAAATTAGCTACACATTACATTTCTTTATCTATTTTTTATTTATTATGACTGCATTTATATAAAATAAATAAAATTATCAACAATTGCTTTAAAACAACATCACAACATTGCAAAAAAAAGTCAAAGTTTATTAATTAGATAATAATAATAATAATAATAACAACAACAACAACAACAACAACAACAACAACAACAACAACAACAACAACAACAACAACAACAACAACAACAACAACAACAACAACAACAACAACAACAACAACAACAACAACAACAACAATAATAATAAGATATAAAAAACCTCAACACTTTTATTTAATTATTTTGGTCTAAAAACAGACAAAATAATTGTTTCTTCAACTACAATTGGACTTTTTTATTTCACTTAAAATAAGTGTTTATGAACATGGGGAACAGAAACTAATTAAATCAATTCCTTGTTATAAGAAATAGATTGATATAATTTCTGCCCCCCCCTTTTTTTATTTTATATTACAAATAAAAAGCTCAGCTGTGATTGAAAAAAAAACAATTAGTTTGTGTGTTTTAATTCAATGTAAATAAATAAAAGCATTTATTATAAAATAATGTTTTTATATTTATTATTTTTCAGTTACATTTAATCTTAAAGTTCTTTACAATGTAGTTTGATAATTAAGATTTATTTATACTTAAATTTTAAAAGATTGTTAAAATACTTTTTAATGTAAAGTTTAAAATATACATTGGGTTAATTTAATTTTTTTTACATGATTCATTTTAAGTTAATGAACTTGATTCGGGAAATAAACTCAGTCTAAGTAATATTTAAAATGATAAACACAAGTTGAAAAATTATCATTAAAAAATTACAGCAACTGAAATGGGTACTTTGTTATTATTCCTTTTTGATGTATTATTCCAGTGACATGTTATTCCAAGTTTGCAATATGTCTAAAATAATGCATTCAAGAGATGTGCAAACAAACTTAATTGATAAAATTTGTCTACAGATTCCATTAATGCATTATTTTAAACATATTACCAAGTTAGAATAATATTTCACTGGAGTAATACATCATACCATGTGTAATACTAAACTTCAAATTTAAAAAAACAAAGTGGAGATATATACTCATTATGAAAAGAGGAAAAAAAAACATATTGTGAGGTATTAATATTTTTGTGTTTTTTATTATGGCACGAAAGTGCTGGGGTAAGCCATTCTCCACCCACCCCCCTCAGCATAATATGGCATTTTATGCCATCACAAACTCCCAGCATGTGTAATACCAAACTTCAAATCCTAGAATGAAACATCTTATTTCTGATGATAAAATATATATTCATTATGGAGAAAGGAAAAAACAACCCTGAAACATTTTTAAATGGTGAGATATAACAAAGTCTTAGCTTTATGTGTTTTTAATGTAGAAAAAATGGAAAACTGTAAGATAAAGTCTGTCTATCTGTCTGTCTGTCTACCTACCTACCTGCCTGCCTGCCTTCCTGCCTGCCTGCTTGCCTGCCTACCTATCTATCTACCTACCTACATCCCTCCCTCCCTACCTACCTACTTACCTACCTACCTACCTATCTACCACCTACCTACCTACCTACCTACCCACCCACCCACCCACCCACCCACCTACCTACCTACCTACCTACTTACCTGAACTGTTTTTCTTCTCATTCTAATTCATACCCTTTCACCTTTTACATGTTAATATTTTTATTTGTTTTATAATTCAAATATGCCAAGGCAAATTATCACTTTAAATTAATTAATATCAAGCAGTAATCCTTTATATAACTAACCAAATTTGCTTTCACAAAATTGTCATGTTACACAAAGAAGCCACAACAATCATTTTATCAATATTAATGCTAAACAAAAAATGTAAATAAAGAAAAAAATAAAAAAAATTAAATATCATAATCTCAGTAAATTTTATGAGCATGTCTCAGTTATAGTATGCCTGTAATTAGAAATGCCCTCAGAAAATCTAACATTGTTAAATATTGTAATATTGAAGACTTAGGTATTTTCATGGATCAACAATGTTTTCTACAACATGAATGTAAATGCATCTTTTTTCTTTACTTTTGTTCTTGCAATAGTTTGACATAATACAGTATTTTGGTTAACAAAATGTTTTCTCAGTACACAACTAGCAACTTTTCAAAATCACAAGAGATCCATATGTTAAAAAGAATGAAAAATATATCAGAGAAATAGTAAAAGTGAAAAGCAAATTCATGCCACTAGTATGGATTTCCGAAATGGATAAAGTATAACTATGTTAAGAAATAACTTTTTGCAAAAATTGAAATGGCTTTGACATAATTTATAATATATATAAACTGGGGAAATGTTTCTGTATACAGTTTTATGTTCAGACAGAAATTTTAAAAATCTTAATGAAAGGTTTAGCTCAGAATCTAAAATGGATAACCCACCATGTTGTTCACTGCAAGTAGGGAGTGATTGTATAGATTAGAAGATTAATGCGGACTTAAAACTATCACAACTTTTGGAGAAGAAGCCTTGTATTTTAATAAAAAGGCTGTCTCTATGTGTCTGATGCAATTAATAAAAAGTTAAACTAAAGAAATGTCAAGACCAAATATTTAATTGCAGAGAATTCGTATTGTTTGTTATATCATCACCTTCAGAATATCATTAAGTTTTTTAATTTTTTCAAAAATAAATATGAATGAAGTAATACCCACACAGTTAAAATATATATGTAAATGTTTTCTCTTAACTCATAGTTGCATTATTATTTTAATCTTAATTTTCATAAGTATGCTGAACATGTTAAAAAGTGTTATATATATATATATATATATATATATATATATATATATATAACATGTTCATAACATATATATATATATATATATATATATATATATGAACTGGGTCCCCCAAATAATAATTATCATATTAATTAGGTTTAAAATACCTTGTAAAATAACTTTATAATATATAACCTTTTATCTTTTGACTTTAACAATATGTAAACAGACTGGTTCTTCAAGCAGAGGGGAGAGTACCATTGATAACATAGCCATCAATGATACCCACAGCCAGATTAGACTATGCAAAGCATAACATGATCACATTTCCAAACCATGGCCACTATCAACTGCTGGATTCAAAATCCTGCCATTCAAAGCATTTTATTTGTTTTGAGGTTCAAACTCAGGTGCCAGCCAACCATGCTATATAGTTGGCATGCTTTGAATGACAGGTACACCATCCAGCACTTGTCATATCCCAGGCTAGCTCATACTCTTAAATCAGGGTGCAGAACATTCATTTAACACATAAAAAATTTATAACTTGAAATTAATGATAATGCAATGATAAGAGAGAGAATAGATCAAATAATACTTAAACAAACATTAATATTTATTCAAGGATGCACATGTAGTTAACATAATATAACATAATAATTTTTTATATAAAAATATAAATGATGACTTTAGTCTGTAGTTATAATAGTCCTTTGTTAAAGTTAATTTCATTTAAAAATAAAGTGTTGATAGGTCATTATTATGGGAAATATATTTAAAGTATCTTGACCTAGGTTTTTGTTTGTGTGTATTTTCCAACTGGTTGGCCTTTTGGTTTCATCAATGGTTTCAGCACTTGTCATCATTTCTTTAGCTCAATAGTAAAAGGGAGAGAAAGTGTGCATAGTAGTGTCTCTTTCAGGACTTAGCCATTTGTTCTGGGCATTGTCTCCAGGCAAGTACAGTTAATTTTAACAGAGAACATTAAAGTCTGAAGTTGTCAAACACTCCTATGACTGTTCTGTGGCTTCTGCATTGATGTTGACCATAACAGTAATTGACTGGCTTACTATTGTGTTTACAGTTTCCAAATATCTGGATCCCTGGTTGTTTGGATTCTCAATGAAAACTCTGAATCTGCATTTTGTCTAAATTGAATAATAATAATCTGAACTAACAATAATGGAATGAAGACCAAACTAATTCAATCACAAAATGAAGGCTGACAACCATACTAAATTTCAGACTGAAGACCAGACAGACTTACAGATTGAAGACCAGGCTGATTCACAGACTCTAAGAGCAAAATGATCTAACAAATTGCAGACCTGACTAAATACTTTTTCTCTCCCATTGTTTTAATTTCTTATCATTATTTTTAATTTTGATTGTAACTTAAGTCTGTTTTTTAATTATTTTTACATTTCATTTATCTAATGGATTTTTACATTTGCTTTAATCTAATATTTTCTTAGATTAATCTACTATCACTTTTATAAGATACTTTACATGTTTTTCTTTTAACCTTTTCAGTGTAGAAACTCCAGTTGGACAAGTGAGTTAAAACTCTAAACTTTTGATTGGTCAATTACAGAATCAGCAGTAAAATATATTTATCTTTTAATAATATATTAATTTTAGTTTCATTTGTAAAAAGTATAATAATAATTTATCAGATTATAAAAGTGAAAGAAAGTTTTTTCAAAAATAAATTTTTATTTATAATTATTTAATATATTCAATAGTGTAAAACCTAAAAAGAAAGTTTATAACAAATTAGAAAGTGCTGTGGACATGATTAATTTTTTTCTCAATTTTACGTTGTGTAAAAGTAAATAATTTTTACTAAAATCTTAATTATTTTTCTAAAATAATTTTATTTTCAGCATATTTAATCTAAATAATTTATAATATGACAAAAATACTTTTAAAATGCTCTAAAACTTTCATTTTCATTTTCAAAATCAAAATAAAAAAGTTGGAGCAGTGAAAATTATTGACAAGTGCTCTCTTTTGTCCAATATGCCCAACAACTAATCAGTGCCTAAGAAAAACCACCTTCTTCCTTTATTAAAACTTAAATATGAATATTATTGATTTTTTACTTGTAAAATAATTCTAGAGAGGGCAGCATCATATGGTACTTTTTTAAGCTTTAAAATGACCATAAATCCACTATGGTAATGTAAAAACTGACAGTTTTTGAGCAACTTGAAGCCGTGTCCATCTATAACTGAAGACTTCTGTCAAAGGGTTAATTAATTCAATCAGGAATCTTACTAGCATTCCAAATTAATTAATTATTCTTTTTATTTTCAATTTTTACTAAGATTTATTTTTACACATTTATTCTCCTAACTTATTTTTACTTTATAAACAAAAGAGTTTGTTTTAAAAAGGAGAGAGATTTTAAATCTGCACATACCCCATTGTTAATAAAAGGCTTATTCACTTTTAAAAAAAACTCTAACACAATCTTTTATTTTATTTTACAAAACTGCATTTGAAAACTTTTTGTGAAATAATTATTGTTTTAACTATCTTCCAAATTCATTTGATCATAATTTTTTTTTAAATTATTAAACATGTAATGCAAGATATATGTAGTTTTATACATATATCTCTCACTAGCATTACAATATATATATATATATGAAAAACAAAAAAACACAAGTTAAAAAACTTGCTAATGCTTGTATTTATGATAACAGATGGCGTTCTACCAAAAACACCGTCCAGCATAGTTTTCTGTTTACATAAACGTCAGAGCAAGCATTCACTATCTCTAACTTTAATTCCACTTTCAGATCATGATTTCAAGCTATTTGCTATCATCAGTGAAAGACAGGAATAAAAAACTAGATCTAAACACAAACTCTGAGCATTTATGAAATAGTTTCTATTCAGCTTGCAAGCATGAATCTTTTAGACATGTTAATGTCTTCAAACTCAGCATAGCAAGCCAGATAGCTACATGGGTTTGAACTGAGATCAGACCCATGTAGCTATATGGCTTGCTATGCTAAGTTTGAAGACATTAATGTGTCTAAAAGATTCACACTTGCAAGCTGAATAGAAACTGTTTCATAAATGCTCAGAGTTTGTGTTTAGATCTAGTTTCTTATTCCTGTCTTTCACTGACGATAGCAAATAGCTTGAAATCATGATCTGAAAGTGGAATTAAAGTTAGAGATAGTGAATGCTCGCTCTGACGTTTATGTAAACAGAAAACTACGCTTGACGGTGTTTTTGGTAGAACACCATCTGTTATCATATATATATATAATGTACTGTCTACATATAGATAGTTCAAATATTTTGACAATTGAGAATATTTAAGAGCTAAAAAAAAGTAAATTTAAAAATCTTTTAAATTAACAGCAGTTTTAATTTTTTTTTTAGTTTGTGTAATTTTTTTAAAAATGTACAATGAGAGTTGATTTTTTTGGCTCAAATTATTTATCTGTAGTTTAATAAAAGTTAAAATTGGAAAGAATAAAAGAAAGGCATGCAGATTACTAGTCCAGGTAAACAAAAATAATTCCAAAAGTACGAAGATTACGATCAAGAAAACCTTTAGGATATTGATTAAAGATTGTGGAAATAATTTACTAAAAAGAACTTTATGTAAAATTAAGAGCATGCTAATAGCTCTAAACAAGCTTTTTTTTTATTTATGATAAATGCTACTACAAGAGAAGGCATTCAAATCATTTTTATCTTGGATTGTCCCCATCCCCAGACCGGTTTCGACCTATGAGTCTCTTCAGTGAGGAGTTGGGACATTAGATCTAAAAAACCAACTCAAGCAAAGCATTTATCTAAAAGATAATTGTTAGAAGAAGATCTGAAACTTTTAGACATCTACATGTCTTTAAAGTCTGCTCTCCAACTGAAAAAATCATATGGGCCTGAACTTAATTCAGATACTCCATATATTAGTAGGCTTAGCTCTTTAATTTAGCTAAAGCCACAACAGCAAAATAATATTAGTAATAATAACAAGTCAGATGTCACATGACTTATATATAGCTTGCACTTAGAAATATGTAAAATTAAGAGCGTGCTAATAGCTCTAAACAAGCTTTTTTTTTTATTTATGATAAATGCTACTACAAGAGAAGGCATTCAAATCATTTTTATCTTGGATTGTCCCCATCCCCAGACCGGTTTCGACCTATGGGTCTCTTCAGTGAGGAGTTGGGACATTAGATCTAAAAAACCAACTCAAGCAAAGCATTTATCTAAAAGATAATTGTTAGAAGAAGATTTGTAAGTGCAAGCTATATATAAGTCATGTGACATCTGACTTGTTATTATTACTATTAAAAAGAACTTTGTAACTGAAAGTTAAAAATAAATATATAAGATTATAAACCTAAGTGTCATAATAATAATAACAGGCGCAGAAGTTTCAAAACTGGATTGAGGTATAAAAGGAAGAGAACAACTTTGATCTAGGTCCTTTCTCTTAACATGTGTTCCTAGAGTTGGAGGTTTTCATGAGAGTGACCTGTTGCAGTGAAATGCATTTGCACAGGAACACTACTCAGTTGCTGAATGGAGTTGTCATGCAAGAATGGAAATGAAGCTTGTGAATGTCTTTTGCAATGAAGTCATTGCAACCAAGATTCTTATTCCAGCAGTAGAATGGACCAGACATGTGAAGATGCTGGCAGGAGAGATCAATTAAATGCCAAAAACATGGGATCACAAAGGAAGACATGTATATTATGAGAACTGATACAAGCTTACTGGTAAGTTAAAATTATTTACTCCCAATTTGTGACTTTAATTGTTGGTCAATTAAGGTTAAGCATGAATGATCATACCGATAGTGACTAATTTGCAATGTTTAATGAAACTAACTAGCTAAAAGTATTTAAATGGAACAAGAACTTTCATCTGATTAATAATATTTGGATTAGTGCATATTTTTCTTTTCCAATTTTATCTTTACTAATTTTCGCATAAATATTTTAAATAGATTTTAATAAAATATTTAGTAAACATCACACGATCACCATTTCTTATGGTAACACATAACTGTTTATTAAAACAGGAAAAACTCTCCATACAGTAGTGCCACTCAGTGCTAACCAGAGTAATCAATGATGCCAGAAGGCTTGTCTGGGGATATTGGATGAGTAGGCAATAGATGGGAATTTTATGCACAAACTTTCTGGCATCCATTGATTACTCTGGTTGGCAATAAGTGGCACTACTATATGGAGAGTTTTGCCTGTTAAAATATTTAGTATTAATTTAACACTCTCTTTGTATGTTCTTAAATTGAATATTAGATGTTGTGAATGTTCACTAATTAATATTTAATTAAAGAAATTACCTTTGCCATTATATTTAATAGTTTAGCCCTGGAAAAGATTCTTCATAAAGATCTTTAAAATGACAATAAATCAAGACCTCGATTTTTGTAATAAATTTCCTTTTAATTTACGATGCATGATGCGACAGATTTCAGTGGACTCTTGTATAAATCCTGGAACCCATATAAGAATAAATAAAAATCTGATTCCACTGGGAGTGTAGTTCATAATAATTAGTAGGTCAGTTAATCAGGAAATATAGCTATGTTTTTAGAAATATGAACAAAATATTTATATTTTCTGCCTTCATAGCTTGATTAACTTTCACTTCATAGTGTGTAAAAAGGGCCTACCAGAATCTATAGTAAAATGTGAAGAATGCTACAATGACTTCCCAATGTGAGACTTTGATACAACAACTACAACATTAGATACATCATAATGGTATAAAGAACATTACAATGATGGCCCAAAACCCATAGCCAGAGAATGAATGGTAGTTTTTTTTAAAAAAAACTAAGTAAACTGGATTATACAACTGTAAAAATATATATTTTTAAATATGTCTAGAAAACATGATCACAGCTTATGTAGATATTAAGTCACAAGTGTTGACTGGATAGGCAGATACTGGAGAGGGGAAAAAGCATAGCCCCAAGTTCTTATATGCAGTATGTAACATAAGACCATCTGTAAATGCCCATCAGTCTATTTGTAACATGGTTTCTGAGAAATGAGAGGATGGACCAAGTTGCTGCAAGACTGTAAGACTAAAAATGATGAGCAACACTCATATGTGCTTATGATTTGGGCTTCTTATTGTTAGTATTACACTTGAGGGGAACGAACACAGATGAATGTGGAAATGTTTCTCATTACCACCATGTTCGATCCCAAATGTGGGCTTTAAAGCCACATATCACTTGTGAATAAGTCTATAAAAATAGATCAGCATGCTAATACAAAAAAACCCAGAATATGGACTTAAAATTTAAGAATAATACTAGTTTAAAGCCCTATATTATTTTCATCTCCTGTCCCAGTTGTATTGTATTGATTCTTTAAATATGGTATAAAACTATTGGCATTTGGTAAAAGCTAAAAGAAAAAGTAAATTTAAAAGATGCAATTAAAATTTTTTTTTAGTTTGTGTAATTTTTTTTTAAAAACGTAGAATGAAAGTTACATTCTTCATTCATATTTTTTTATGTTAATTAAAAATAAAAGTTAAAATTGGAAGGAACAAATGACATGCAGATTACTAATCCAAAGAAATAAAAAGAAAAATTCCGAAGTAAAAGATTACAACCATTAAAACTTTTTTTGGAAGCTAATTAAAGATGGCAAAATTGTGCTGAAAAAAAAGACTTTGTAACTTAAATTTAAGAAAGAGTGTACAAGGTTATTATCTTGTATGCTGATAAAAAGACAAAGAAAATAGATGCGCAGAGAAGTCTAGAAATGGATCGTGACTATAAAAGGTCAGAAAAACTTAAAACTGAGTCTTTGTTTTTTTCTTAAATAGCAGTTTTCATTAGGTCTGGGATAGAGAAAATATCCTATCCCAGACTACTCATATACAGGTCTACCATTACTCATATGCTGAGGTGGATCATCATACGGAGCAGAACTGACACGTTTATAGATACCTTTCATCATATAGGTCACTCAGAAAAAAACATCCAAGTCCAGCCATTAGGACAGGCCAAGAACCTACAAAAATGTTGACAGAGAGAAACTAGTTAACTTCAATGAGATTTCAAAACACATACTACAAAACTTACCAGTAAGATTATTTATATCCCAATTGTGACTAAATTGAGCATTTGTAAACAATCCTTCCTATAAGATTATACTATTACTACTAATAGAGACATTTGCAGAATTATCATTCAAAGCACTTTCTGGAAGAAACTTAAATGAACTTTAATTATTAAACTGTTTTGATTAGTTGATTTAAGGTCTGGATCAGCTTGCATGTAGCCTTTCCAATTAATTAGTTATGTGTTTTTAATATTTTAATTTGTTAGAATAAAAATATGTATTTCTAATATCAACTATTCATTGTGCATTATTAATGATAGTTATTAAATTTATTAATGTTTATTATGATTTGAGTGTATAATTTATCTTTGCCAATACTTGATGATTAAGCCCAAGGAATAATACTCTCTAAAAAAATAAAGTTATGGGAAATCATAACCCCAACATTTTAGTTACTTGCATCAAAATTATGGGATATAAGGAAGTTAGGAGTCTATTGATCAGAAAAGAGGTCTGATGGAAATGGACTGCCGAACAGGAAGAAGCTTTTAACTGAGTAAAACAAAGTTTTTAAAAAAAGGTGGTATTGGACTACCCTGATTATGGTAAGCTTTTCATACTACAAACAGATAGTAGTGGATATGGGCTAGGGGTCACTCTGTCCCAAATTCAACCTGATGAATGAGTAGGGGTATTATATTTTATAAGCCACTTACTAAAGGGACCAAAACTCAATTATACTGTGACTGAAAAGGAGGCCCTTGCCATTGTATGGGCTTTCCAAAAGTTTTGCCCCATGTTGTTAGGCTCTTAAGTGGTGGTGATAACTGACCATAAAAATCTTGAGATTCTAACCACAGCTACCTTACTAATAGCAGGTTGGTCCAGTGGAGCTTATTCCTTCAGGAATTTAACTACACCATATGATAATGCAAAGGGGCAGAAAACGTGGTCATGGATATCCTCAGTTGTCATCCTGTCCCTGTGCAAACTCCTAAACACCTCAGTCTGGAGCAAGCATACATAGCAAGTACAATGCTAAAGGGAGAAAAGATGAAGATATAGAAAAAGAATTAAAGCAATTAGCTAAGAGGCAGCAAGAAGACAGCTATGTAAATCACACCTGGAAAGAATGCCAGGAGAATTCTGGAGGAAGAACTGTCACAAAAAAAATAAGGAACAGATATAAAGTCGAAGGAGGAGTGTTATATTATCAACTTCAAAAAGGCAAAGATAAATGGAGGGCGATGATACATCTAAAAATGAGACAGTTGCTCATCAGTTACATGCATCAGTTGTATGGCAAATGATTCAAAATACTTTATTTATTTATTTTTACTGAGAAACCTTTTCCATTAACACAATGGTTATAATTCTATGCTAAATTAATAAAAATTATGACAAGAAGCAACATAAAAATGCTTTCTATAACAACTAACTTTTCAACTCTACAATTGTCATATAGTCATTCTCTAATTAAAAAATTGATAAATAACTAATTAATGGTTTATAATAATATTTTCTAATCAACAAAAACAAAACAATATGTTTTAACATTATTAAAACAAAATAAAAGTTGAACTTATAGAATGAAAAAAGAATTTTTTATAATTTTTTTTTCAAAAGAAATATAAATAACAAATTCTCTTATTCTTATTAACAGTTAAAATCAAAACAAAATAATAGGGATGTTTTTTTAATATTAAATGCTTTTTTTTGACCATGCACTAAAAAAAAAGTTTCTTTAATCACAATTGGGTTTTTTAGATTTAACTTGAAATATAAGCATGGAGGGGGGGAGTTGAAAAATTAATTAAGTTAACTCTTAACAAGAAACCTAATTATTTTCTAGACCTTACTCCCCACACTTTTATTTTAGATTAAATCTAAAAACCACAATTGTAGTTGAAAGACCTTTTTTCCCCTTTTAGTGCATGGTCAATAAAAGCATTTAATATAAAAAAAATATTCCTACTATTTTAAAGTTTTTAGTATTAGCACAGTAAATGAAAATATAAACTATATTATATTTTAAATTGACTGGACACTTATAGTTGATATACATATCACTAGATATTTCTGCTATAAGTTAAAATGTAAGCCCCTTATGTATATATCATATTCAGTATGTGTACACAATAACTTACATATATATTTAGTGATTAAAATATGAAATATTCTTTTATGTGAAAAGTTGTTTAAGTTTATTGGAATTTTTTTTTTTTAGAAAATGCACATATATTTTTACATTAAATCGATTTGATACATATAGTGTAGATATATCACTAGATATTTATGCAGTCAGTTAATATGTATATTGTTTATGTATATATCTAAGAAACTAAGTCACCTAATTCAAAAGATAATGAATCCTATCACTTTCATAGACATTTTAAACAAATGTACAAAATGTCAACAAATTATATTGAACTTGAATATATTAAATATCAAATTTAAAAATAAAAAAAGTCTTTATCCTACCCTCTAGTAAGTTAAGAAATAAACAAATAAACTGATTTTTCAACTTCAATAAAAGCATTTAAAAATAAAATATTATAATTTTAATCATGTTCATAAAATATTTTGTTAAAAAGGACTTTCATTTTTTTTAGTTGAAATTTGCATGCAATCATACCTAGTTCAATTTATATACTATCAGACAAAATAAGTTAATTTTTTGTTATTAACAATAAAGGATATTGTGAACTATGGGATCAGAGTGTCAATATATATATATATGATAAACAAAAACAAGTTAAAATTTATCATATATATATATGGGATCAGAGTGTCAATATATATATATATATGATAAACAAAAACAAGTTAAAATTTTTTTAACCTGCCTATAGCTCTGCATTTTTTGTAAACAAGCTTGAGTGGGCTATTGGTAAAGCTCTATCTGTGATATATATATTGTAACCTCAACATTTTCCGCACAATATACTTCAAAAATGTATGGAACAGTGTGAATAGGTCTGACATTCATTGTCTAATAACCTTGGCGATAAGCATGATGTGGCAGCTATTTATTCAGCTTTACCAAACATCTAGTACGACTCACAAGAAATATATAAAATACCACTGTCCAAGACAACATGTGTACCAGTCATAGGGCTTTGTTAACTACGCTGATTAACATCTAAAACTACTTATTATTTCACTCCCTGTAGCATCCTAGTTTTTAATAATCCTCTTGGTTTCCGAATCACCACGTACTACCAAGTCACTACCCAAACTATCTCTCGAGATTTTTACTGTATCCAACATCGATAAAATACTAACTACTTTTTTTAAAAACAATAAACAAAATTTGCTAAAATAAAAACATCTCCCTATTCCATAAGAACAATTTGTCTTGCTTTATTACACTGTAGGTTCAACATCTACGTTTTGTTAAAATAACATTTAAATATCCCAATCGGAAAATTAACAGAAAATATCACATAACCATTGGTTATATTGAACTATATTAATAACACATAAAATGATTATCGTATGCATATTTTTTAAAAATCTAATCACATCTCAAAGTGTTTTAGAGTGTTGTTTTCAAAAATGCGTTTTACAACAATAATAACAATAAAACTTTTGCGCTACATTCATTCGATTCTCAGCTGATCTAAATAAATAAAACATACATTATATATCATTAATAATTATAAATGTTACCAAAAACAATCTTTATCTTCCTATCAGAGTTCGTAGTAGGTTTCTTTCTCTTCGAGCATCGCAAATATACAAATTTCCACATACATACAATTTTATTTTAAAATTCAAAATCAAAACATATTATTTCATATAATGTTATATCACAAATTAATGTATTTTGTTTTCCCTATCACAATCTAAAGCTTAATGTTTAACTTAGATTAGTAAAGAAAATAATTCAAACCATAATCACATATAGGAAAACACACGGCAATGTCAATCAAGTGTGAGCATTACTCATTAATTTACACTATTCAATAGGCAGATAAAAACAAAATATGATAAATGTGATTGTTCTACTAAAAGTTTAATCAAGTTATTTCTCAATTAAAATTTAATAATATCAAACAATAAATTAACATTTAACCAAACCTTAACAACTTTAACCTCACACTAAATTCCACCAACCAATTACTTCAGGATGATCATTTGATGGTTTACAATCATCATTTGAGAATCCTTTTTTTATAAACCAAATTTCAGAGTAATAAAAAATTAAAGTAAAATAATTAATGGTCTCTTTAAAGTAGCATAAGATAGAAATGTCAGCAACTACATTATTGCTTTAAATTAATTATTATCAATTTAATAATTCTCTACATAATAAACTAAAAGTGTTAAAAATGTTACACTATTCAAAAATGGTAAAATTTGTTACGTCATTTATTTTGGCTGCAGCTGCTTATTGAGAACTAGTTTATTTATATTTAATATTAGAATATTTGGTTTATCAATTTTTTAAAAAAATCTGTCTTAGGCTAATCTATATTAACTTTTATGAACTTAACATTCAAGAAAATGTCACAACTGTTTTGTATTTTTATATTTAATTGGACTGAAATTTGATATAAAAAAAGAATTTTGTACTATATATTGGGATAATATCATACGGTCTTGTATTTGGCTAAGGATGGTGCTGCAATTCATGAAACAATCATTATGGAGAAGCAAATTGGTGATATTTTAGAATAATATTAATATTGGTAAGAATTTATTATATGTTAATTTATTTGCTAATTTGATTAAATTTTGTTTGAGAAGTAATTTATTTTTATCTATTTATATTATCCATCTAGAAATCAATTGTTTATAATTTTTTAATAATAGGGACATTTTTTATATTAAATGCTTTTATTGATTGTGCACTAAAAATAATTGTTTCTTCAACTACAATTGGAATTTTTAGATTTAACTTGAAATGAAAGAATGGGGGGGGGGGTATCCACAAATTAATTAAGTCAATCCATTGTTATTAAAACAGGGACTGATTTAATTAATTTCTTAACTTCTCATGCTTTTATTTCAAGTTAAATTTAAAAATTCCAATTGTAGTCAAAGAATCAATTATTTTATTTTTTTTAGTGCACAGTCAATAAAAGCATTTAATATATATATATATAATTATCTCTATTGTTTTTAAGGTTTTAGTATTGGCACATTTATTAAAAATTTAAGACTATATCATACTTTAAATTGACTGGAAAAGGTTGTAGTTGATATATATGTAAATAAAATAATATTTTTCAAAAGTTAACCTTGATAATGGTAGTTACTAGTCCATCAAAATATCGGATTGTAATGCAAAATAATACATGGTTCATACCCCAAAATATTATTTTATGTACATTATATAACCATGAAAACATTAAACATATATATATATAAGTAGATATTTCTGCTATTAGTTAAATTTATATCCCTTATTTATATATCATATTTTCCATGTGTACATAATAATACATGTGTATATATTATAAGTGAACTTCAATTATTATGTTAAATTAATTTCACACATATTGTTTATGTGTGTCATTAGATATTTCTGCAGTAAGTTACTCTATATATTCTTAATGTTGTATGAATTTCTATTTTATATTCTTAATATAGATATATATATATATATATATATATGTTAATTCTAATATTTTCACGGATAAAAGATGTCATATTATTATTACTATTTGCGGGATATTCCGTGTAGTGAAAAAGCTAAATGCTGACGTTTCAGTACAATATCAAGTACCTTCCTCAGAGTGTCCTCTGAGGAAGGTACTTGATATTGTACTGAAATGTCAGCATTTAGCTTTTTCACTACACGGAATATCCTGCAAATAGTAATAATAATAATATGACATATATATATATATATTATATTTAGTATGTGAACACAATTATATATGTATAATAAATCAGTAACTAAGTTTTCTATTTAAATTGACAGATTTATTAATATTTTAAAACAGTTATTAGAAAAAAAAATATTAAAAGAAAAAAATTGTGATTTTTTTAAACTTTTCACTATTGTTTTAAATAATGAGTTTTTTATTTATTTTAATAAACATAAATTTACATATATAAAGATATAACATATATAATATCCTAGATTTATTATCTTGTTCATTAACAGGTTATTTCTAAATACTTCTTTAGCTATGACAGTAACAGAAGTTGTTGATCATTCCAAATTTTGAACCAGGTAGTAAACCAATTGGCCATGCTCCTTGGTTATTTGCCTAATTTCAATACCATTACAAGTTGCTGGTTTGTCATTTTTGCCACAGACAGCAACAGTAACTGAAACAGAAGAACTGCTTATAGTAGGGCAGCATACTGAAGTCTTATCTCATAATTGCATATTACACATGTAGGCATTAGGACAAGTGTATTCTGGGTATGAACAATATGCTTTTGTATCAGTTTGTGGATTTTTCAAAGGTGGACCATTACAAAGAAAATTAGAAGCCATTAATCTTATACCTTCTCATCATTTCACAGTTCACTAGCTATTTGAGACTTTTTTGTTTTGTCCATTCCAGTGTTGGTTGGAATAACTTAAGAAAAAAAAATCTCAATTGGCAGATGCATGAATTCATGAGCTTTAATGATTAATTCATAGCAATTTCTTTTTTATTATCCAGATTGATAAATCAGTTGAAATAATAAACCGATTTGACAATTTAGTTTAGGATTATTTTGGGATCCTGTATTTGAATAGCTTTTCATTTCATTTTTTTGTTCTTTCAGAAGCTTGCTTGGTAAAAATTTGTCTACTTTCACTAGATCTTAATTGTGAAATAAGGTAGGCAGAGAGTTCAATCATAGCACAAATTTATCATTTCAGCCCACCATTCTAATGCTATATCTCAATCCAATAGATGTTCTATTTATGCCAAAAAGGATACTTATAGAGGAGACAAAATAAAATCTTGCTTCCTTTTTTTTCAATGAATTTTTTAGTTTACTTTTTTTAAACAATTGTTTTAAAATAAAAATGATTTTAAATGGAAAACTTAGTTACTGATTTATTATACATATATAATTATATACACATACTGATTATGATATATATATATATATATTAAGTGTTTAAAATGGTTTTAAAAATGTTATTAAATAGAAAGAAAAAAAATTTAAACTGCCCTCTAATTACTATTATTTAAATCAACGGAAAATTCTAAGAATAATTGTTAATTGCAAATCATGAAATTATTGAATATTTTTTTTATATTTTTCTCACCCTCTGTTTCACATCTATCAAACTAGTTGATCTACAGAAAAGATAAGTGTTTCAAATGGTTTAGCATGTTATAACTTAGTTATATGTCAATTTTCAAGGAATTCTATTGAACATAAATATATTAAACTTTACTTTTAAATTTTCTTTCTAATTTGAAAAAGATCAAAAGTTAACAGATGAATAGATTTTCCAAAATAAATTAAATCATTTAAAAAAATTTAAATATTATTTTATGGCAGTTATAGAAATGATAATATATCAGTACTTGAACAAGAAATGATTCCAGTAATCTTAATAATATCACTAAATCTTAATTTATACAATTAATTTTTTTCACTGAAATAAGAAGTAGTTAGTAAATAAATTTAAATTCTCCAAATGGAACCAAGTGTCAGAGAGAATGACAGGAAGATGAGAACAATTTTTTTCTTATGTGTCATAGATCGGCCAGAAAGCGAACCCACTAACCTGGGACAATTGCTTGTAAGGCAGCTGTGCTGACCTCTTGACCACCAATGCTTGACAGATGAGAACAATTTTGATTAAAAATATAACATAATAATCATATTGAATGTGATTAATAAAATATACATCTAATTATATTTATATCAATAAATAAGTAGTTTTTAAAAAATACAAACCCAGGTTATGATTTGTGTTGGATTCTGGAGATGTTGTTCTTTGGACAAAGTCTTCTATTAATTAAATAAAAACAATAATAATGTATATACACATGCACTATATATCAATTCAAACGGCAAAAAATTTTACATAGCAGTGATATATATATAAACAAATGAATATGGTGGATTTTCCATGGAAATAGCTAGAGAAATATCTTTAACAATAATGTTGCTAGATAAACACCAATTAAAATTGATACCAGTATTTTCATGCTAAATCACTAGTCCTAGTAGCAACAATTGTCTTTTTGTAAGAGTTTATTCAGAGATAAAAGAATTGTCAATTTCAATTGATTGTTACCTAGCAAAATCATTGTTAAACATATTTCTATAGTAATCTACATGAAATTACCCACACTCATTTGCTTTTATTTTAATTATTCCATGTAAATATTTAATTTAACAATGATATAAATATCATCAAAATATTCTTTTTGATTCTTACAATAAAGGAAAAAAACATGAATAATCATCACCATATGAAAGAATCATCTCTAAGATAAATTTAACAAAATCTTCATACTGTCTTTCATTTTCATATTATCTTGGTTTTAATTATCTGTTATTTCTATTACAATTACTTTTATTTATTACATCTTCACTTTTTTTGCAGTTAACCTTTTCAATAACTTTTATTCATCTATTTAATCCATGTTCATTTTTCCTTTCACAAAACCCCAAATCCTTTTTTTAATATTCATCAAAATTATTTTTTCAAATAAAATTATGTCTAACTTTACATATTAGTTTTACAAATTATTTTTAATTCATTTCCACTTCAATATTAACTTTATTTCTATTACAGATTTTATCTATATTTTTAAAGCTATTTTCCTTTGTAAATCTTGACATTTAATTTTAAAATAGGACTGCTAAAAATTAAATATAAAACTGCTACTCAAATATTATGATATTTTAGAAATAAATAAATGTGGATTCCAATAAACTATTGCTGTAGTTGTTTTTTAAAAAGTGAAATATCAATAAATTGCTAACAAAATTTTAAAAACAATTATTATTATTATTATTATTATTATTATTATTATTATTATTATTATTATTATTATTATTATTATTATTATTATTATTATTATTATTATTATTATTATTATTATTATTATTATTATTATTATTATTATTATTATTATTATTATTATTATTATTATTATTATTATTATTATTATTATTATTATTATTATTATTATTATTATTATTATTATTATTATTATTATTATTATTATTATTATTATTATTATTATTATTATTATTATTATTATTATTATTATTATTATTATTATGTTTCAAAGCAAAACTTTATTGAGTCTAAAAAGTTACAGAGTCACATCTAGTAATATATTGATTTTTTACAAATGAAAAACAAATTACAACTTTCAGTATATAAGTCTTTATCTTTTCTGCATACTTTTTTTTCTTCTTGTTTTTAAATTTGGTCTTCTATTTAGTTCAGTTTATGCTTGCATTTTTTTTAAAGTTGGAAAAAATGCTGATGTTGAAAATGTCATCATCTATCTTATTGGTCTTTATATTTCATAGACTGGATCTTTGTTTCAAGTGTGACCATGTGGCTGCAAATATATCTGGTTGAGCTAGGATGCTATCTCTTTTTCTTAACAGTTCTAGTTTTATTGAATATGTTGCTGGGTGGCGTCGAGGGTTATTGGCAAGTGCAAAAAGTGCATCTGGTGCACCTGTAGGCATAAAGGCTGTATGTTGCTGCACGAATAGCAGGGTTGTTGCCTTTTTTAAATGTATTTATTATTTCATCAATTGAAACGATAGCCTTTCTGTATGTGGTAAACATTGTGCGATGTATTGTTTCTAGGGCACTGCAGGAATGAAGAAAATTATCTTGTGTCTCTTTTTCTCTATGACATAGCCCGCACATGGGGTCTATATTTGTATAGAATCTACGAAATCTAAGGAAATGGGTTGTGGGTAGAGCATTGAGATTAAGCTTAAGTAGAAAATCGAATAATTTTGGTTCTAACGACCATTTTCTGAATTGTTGCAGTAGTTGCCTGTTGTCTATTCCAAGAACTGATGGATGTAGATTAGGTGTCTGGTTTGGATGTAGTATATTATAAATGTCCCAGTATGTATACTTGTTGTCATTATTGAGTGATATTTTGTTGTATATTGGCTTGAGTTCTTCAATCAGTGTGGATAGATATCCATATGAAGGGGGTGGTCTGTCTGTGGGTATTATACTGATTACACACTCCAGGTCAGGAAATCTTTTTATGGTTGCTGTTATTAGATTTACTGATTTCTGTGTGTAAAAAACACTGATTGTATGTAGTCCAAGTCCATTGCTATGTGGTGGTCTGCTCAGATTTTTTAAAGAGATTGCCACTGTTTTTCTCTTCCATATTAGTTTGTTACAGATTGATGAGATTTTAGATATGAATGTTTTTGCAAATTTGATTATAGGTGTATAGTATGTAATTTTTGTAATTATAAGTTGATTAAATAGTGCTACCTTTGCATATATTGACAGGTATGGCTTTTCAAGTGAGGCTGTGATTTTTTCAGCATCTTTTTTTAATTTATTTTGAATTTTTTGCCTCATTCCATTGGTTCCAAGGTAGAATGGGAAACCAAGGAAAGCAGATGGTTTACCATTAAACATCTCTGTACAGTGCTTGCCTGTGTATATTGACCATGCAGCAGTTTTATTTGTGTTAATTTTTAAATTAAAATTTGAGGTATAATTCTTGATTATCTCTTGTAATAAGGGGAGGTTCTTTTTAGAGGGGAGGAAAATGGTTACATCATCCATATAGGCTATGCATGATATATTTAAAGCAGTGTTTGGAATTTGAATGCCTTTTATTTTTTTTCTGCATCTCTATTAATAGAGGATTTATATATATTGTAAAGAGCAAGGCACTCAGAGGGGATCCTTGTGGGATGGATTGACTCGGTCTGAAGGCTGGTGATTTTTTTTCCATTCAATGTGATGTGAATTTCATGGCTGAGTAGCAGATTGGCTATTATATATAGTAGGTATGGAGGTGTTGTTGTTTTTTTTCAGCACGTCTAATAATTTGGCTATAGGCACTGAGTCAAAAGCTGCCTCAATGTCTAGTTGAACTATAATTGGTGCATATTTCTTTTTTTTTTTTACTACTTTGATAATTGTTTTGTACATTAAGGCACCCTGGCCAATGGATGATCCTTTTTTGGCATATTGTGCTGATGATAACACAGGGAGTATGTGTTGTTCTATTTTTTCCTTTATCACTCTTTCAAGAATTTTTATTCCTAAAGGTCCCATTGAAATTGGTCGTAGATTAGATAAAGATGATATTGCTGTTGGTTTTTTGTTAAATGGAACCATTGCAATTGGGTATAGACTTTGTATGTTGTAAATTTTTTGAGATATGTAATTGGCTAGATCGCACAGGTATTTTGCTGTGAAGTGACTAAGGTGGTTGAACACGAATTTGGGAATTCCTTGTGGTCCTGGGTGACATGTGTTTGTTATTGTTGCAAGTTGAAATACAATGTCAGTTGTTATTGGTGTGTCTGTTTCAGGGTCTCCAAATATGTCTTCATTTGGTATGTACACTCTCTGTTTTTGCAGTTTTTTTTTAAAGTGTTGATATATTGGGTTTATCATGTTATGTCCAGCTGTTATAGAGCCATCTATTTCAAGTACCATAGGCACTCTGACTGTGGATGGGTATCTCAATGCCCACCGTATGTATGCTCTGGTCCAAGTATGTTGTTGTGTAAGGCATATTTTTTTCTTTTTTATTGCTACATATTGCTTTAGTGTATTGCATGTATTGTTGTACATTTTTGTAAGTTTTTTAATTTGTGTTTGATTATCTGTAGTTGGTCTGGAAATGGTTATTCTTTTATGTAGCTCATCTGCCAATGCTAATAATCTGGTGGGGGGTGTTGAGTTGCAGGTAATATGATTGATGTTGAAAGAAAGTATATTGGTGAATGCTATATACTTTTGTACTGGATCGAGTGACATGTTTTGAAGTTTTTGGAGCATTATATATGTTTCTGAATATAAGAATTCAGTTGTTTGTGCTGGAAGAAGTATTCGCATAGTCTTTTGGAGGGCTATTGTTGTATTCTGTATTTTTGTTAGGTCGAGGGTGATGAACTGAGCAGCATGATCTGAGATTATAGATGGACAGAATTCAAGATTAAAATAATGATGTAACATTGGTGAGTAGAAACACAAATCAATAAGTGACTTATATCTATTGTTATTAAAAGATATCGAGTTTGATGGGAGAAAACCCTCAGCACTCATAAGTGGGATTGTTATTTGATGGATCCATTTGGTGACAAAAGTTTGGTAGGTCATGTTGAAATCTCCCAGGAGTATTATGGGATTTGGTGTTGCTGTAAGCATTGAATTTATTGTTGCTATTATTCTGGAGATGATGACAGGGCCTGGTGGTATATATACAAATACTAGGTTAAGTGTGATATTTTTATGATGGAGTGTTAATATGATAAGATTAGAGTCAATATATATAATTTTAAAAGAATCAAAAGGGCAGTTGTGGTTAAATAATTATGCCTGTGCCACCTGATGGTGATGATGATTGCCTTGAGCAGGCACAAAAACCTTGGCTGACTAAATATTTTGATGGATCAATTTGAGAGCTGCTGTATATTTTTGTTTCCAAAAGCCCCAGTATGTGTGGTTGTGTTGTATGTAACCATTTTTTGAGATCAAAAAGTTTTTTGGTGGCATTTAAGCCTCTAATGTTGAGAGATCCAATTTTTATCTTCATGTTTTAAATAATTTTTTTAACAGGGTATTGATTTTTATTTTATTTTTAATACTAAATTTTTGTTTATATTGCAGTAGATGGATGCTGATACATATTTAAGACATTGTTGGGTTTATTATCAGTTTTTCTTTCATTTAATATTGCTTCAGACTCTATACAGGCAATTTGTGATGAAACCGAACAGGTGTCCATTTGTTGTTGGCTTACATCCATTTCTATTTCATCATTTTCTAAATTGTATATGTCTGATGAGTTGTGCTTTTGGTCTGTTTTTTTTTGCCTTTTTGGATTCATGATTTTTAGGTGGTCTACCTGGCTTTCTTTTCCCCTCTGGTGTATTCTCTTGAATAGGTGGAAGAGGGGCTTCTATTGCATCCATTATGTTTGATGCAGTTTTGTTTATAATTGTAGTTTTTTTTATTATTGGTATCTTTATATTATCTGGATTTATATTTTCATTATATAACTGTGTGTGTTTACTTTCTGTTTGTTGATTTTTACTTGGTACACATTTTGTTTTATTGAGATGCTGATCCTGTGATATAATTGCTGTATTTTGTGTTGTGGTTTCTTGAGAATTATTTTCGTTTGAATCTTGGATTTCTGTGTTAGTTTTTGTGTTATTATTTTTTTGGTTGGTCTTTGGGATAGGCAATTCTGCTCCATTATTATTTTTGTTTGTGGGTGTTTGAACCTGTTTTTTTCCGGTTTCTATTATTGGGTTGCCAATGGATGTAGTGTTATTATAAATTTTATTTTCATCACTGGGTTGTTCTGGGGGAGAGGATTTTAGTTTGTTCACAGTGATTGCTTTTTGTGTTATCGCACTGAGTTGCTAGGTGTCCTCTCTGTCCACAGCCAAAACAATGTGGCTTTAGACCTCTTATGTGAAGAGAGAGTGTCGCTTCTTGATCTGTAATCTGTGTTGGAATCGTTGAGGCATCTACGTTTTTATGTAGTTTTATTTTAAATTCAAAACGATTACTACATATCGGTATAGGTGTGTCTTTTAAATATATAGGCTGTAGGGCAATTACTTTTCCAAACGGGTTTATCATTTTTTGAAAATCTTGTACGTTGTATTTAAGATAAGTATTTTTAAGCACTCCAGTCATTATATTTTTCCGGTTTTCATCTATAATTACGAGTGCATAATTATCAAGTGCTAAAATAGTGGATTGAAAACGTTCTTTTTGCTGCTGAGTATAAAAATCAATGGTTATATATCGAGAATTTGGATGGTCGGCGATACAAGAGATTGTTTCCCATAGTGCATTTTGCGTGATTGCTTCATATAATAAAGCTTTTGGGAAACGATATAATGAGCATTGATTATCGGTTACTGCGAGTACTAACGAAGTCAGTGAAAAAAACCTGCGAAATGTTTCAAATAACGTACGAGGCACCGTATTACTGAAACGGTCCGTCACATTTTCAAGCATTTCTTTTGTCCAGATTGCGGCTGGGGGTTCATTTTCCTCTCGAGTGTTTAGATGAAGATTTTTAATATCATTTGTGTTTGTTCTACGGAAGCGCGGTATTTGAGTTGGTGCTGTAGTATTGCTATTACTTTTAAGTACTTTTGCATACAAAATAGGCGATGTTGAAATTAACGATGTTGTTAATTTCGTATTGGAGTTTAATTCGCTCACGCTTGACTGGGCAGTAGCCATGATTTATTCTGACTCAAGTCAGTATTTTTTTTTTTAAAAAAAGATATTAAAACACACTGATATTTTTCAAAAAACACTATTAATCTATTATATAATTCGATTTTTCCTGTATTATGTTTGTTTTGCGAATAACAAGTTGGAACAAAAGTAAAAAATAAATACTTACATCGGAGAACTTAAGGATTGTTTCTTACCTCAGCAGAGATTTGCTGCGGGATATTATTATTATTATTATTATTATTATTATTATTATTATTATTATTATTATTATTATTATTATTATTATTATTATTATTATTATTATTATTATTATTATTATTATTATTATTATTATTATTATTATTATTATTATTATTATTATTATTATTATTATTATTATTATTGTAATAACATGAAAGCTAAAACCTTCAACAGATATGCTCATGTGATGTCATTATTACATCTGATTGGCTGTCACATAAGCATGTTTAAAGCATATCTATTGAAGGTTTTAGCTTTCATGTTATTACAATATTATCTGTTTGCATTTAATAAATTTGATATATTTACGTTTATTATTATTATTATTATTATTATTATTACTACTACTACTACTACTACCACTACTACCACTGCTATTACCACCACTACTACCACCATCACTAGCACTACCACCACTACTACCACCACAACTACCATCACTACTACCACCACTAACACCATCACCACTAACACCACCACCACTAATACCACCCCCACTAACACTAACAATACGATCACCATCACTACCACCACCATCACTATCACCACCAGTGCCACCAACACTACTACTATTACCACTACTACTACTACTACTACTACTACTACTACTACTACTACTACTACTACTACTACTACTACTACTACTACTACTGCTACTGCTACTACTACTGCTACTACTATTTTGTTATTGTTTTGTTATTTTTATTATAGGTGTCAATTGATTTATTACCTATGATTCAGCTGTGAGTTAGTTTAAAAAATTTATAATACTATTATGTAGAATATTATTTAGTCAACTTTTATTATACATATTTTAATCTTCAAATAATTCAACTGGAGAAACTTTGAAAAAGAATATTATGCATATAAAATAGCATTTGAAAAAATATTAATAAACTAATATATTTCTCGCATGTATCTACATAGGAAGAATAATAGATTAAAGTTACATTTAAAATATTGGGGATAGTTATGACTATTTAATTATTTGTTTGTGTTAATTTAGTTATGTAATAAAAATAAACTAACTTCACTTAGATTACTTTTAACATGCATCATTCTGAAATCCAAATAAGTAGAAATTATCCATTAAAATCTTCCTCAGTTGTGAGCACTAGAAAATGCCAATATTTTGAAAATAATCTAGAAATATGTTCAGAATTCATTAGTTATTCATGATTATATATTGTTATATGATCAGAATAGGGTGAATGGATGATTGTTATCAAATGTTGACTAAATGTAAACTAAAAGAGTTATATAATAATTTGCCATAAACCATTTATTTTTTCTAAAACTCATTGGTTCCTGTAATTATCTTATAATTCAGCCCATTAAAATAAATAGTTATTGATTTAACATCAGGAATATATTTCTGTTTTCAAAACTCTAGGATATTCATTACATGATTTAATAATATAATTGAATGATGAATAAAATAGTTTTAAATTAGTATAAGAATAGAAACACCTCCATACTTTCCCATTCTTTTTAAATTCATATAAATAAAGATACAATAAAAGACAAATGACCCCCAAGATGCATTTCGTGCTGAACCAGCACTCACCAGTTGGCCCAGATCACTATCTCTCATATATATCTTTATTATATGTAAAGTATTTATCTAGAGTAAATGTTTGACGGGCATCCGGTATCATTGTATTACTCATTATTTGCATAGATAGTTCTGAAGTAAAGCAGAGAGAGTGTATAGCTTCTATTAAATTTTATTTTATTAAACCAAAATTGAATAATGCTGGTTAATATACCATTACATTTTCTATTGAGTTTTATTTGTTTAGTGCAGTTTAAACTTGGAATAAGAATAATTTTAAAAACTGAAGGAGATAAGTATTGATAAAATCCTATAGAACAATTTTATCATAAGCATTAAAACAAAAAAAAGCAGAAAACAAATCAATTGATTTTTAGAATGGTAGGTCATGCAACGTTTCAACACATTAATCTGTATTTACAAGAATGAGGTTATAATAACAATACATGATTATTCTTAAATATTATTTGTAATGGCTACTATGAAAAATTTATATCCAAATTAACCTTGATTAAAAGGTTTTTTTATATTATCCAAATTAAATTAGGCACATTACAAAGTTTAAAAATTCAAACTTCTCAGCTTCAAGAAGAGAAAGTGTATATATATAAAGAGAAGATCAAACATCTTTGGTTTATTCTTCTTAGTAATCTTAAAAACTTTCTATCACACACACAAAAGCTACTTCAAAAGATATTAAGATTTAGTTGAAAAACGTTAACAGTGAAAATTCATTAAATTATAACAAGTTTTATCATATTAACAAATCAAAATCCAAGATTTGTTCAACATAATTCATTTAAAAATGACGATAAAAAATGCCGTTTGACAATAGATGTTTTAATATCATTTTAGACTGAATGCACAAACATCTAAAACTAATAATTGTGTTAATTTGTTTATAAATATTTTACGTAATAAACAACTCTTAGACATTATTAATGTAAATAATAAACAATCTGAAATAAAAGAACTATAATGTAACTTACTCATAGTGAAGATCGTGTTTTGTGGATCAAATGCTAAAATGAAAATCTTCTCTATTGGCTTCTGGTCTTTATCAGTAATGCAGACTGTAATTTGGGCCGGAAGTAATTCATTTGACAGTTTAAAACTGATCTGAGTAAAAGATGTTTGAGAGGAATTTATCAATTCTGAGGATTGAAGCGTATTACTTTGATCCTTGAAATATAACATTTCTTTTTGATAATTGGTTTTTTTATAAATATACATTTCATAGATCTCAATTTTGGGAATAATTTTAATCTGAAAGCACTGGCTAAGCTTATTAAGATGGCATGGTAGCAGAAAAAAGTCCCAATCTAAAAAAAACAAAACAAAAAACATGTATATCTACAGAATCAAACGTCGTCGTTAAAAATTGTAACAAGTTTGAGCAAATTTTTTAATAAAGAACAATTAATGGTAAGTCAGGAAAACGTGTTATACTCACAGATATATATATATATATATCAAGTACAATTTGATTTACTAGTAAAAAAAATGTGATAAATCTGTATTGATGACTATTGAACAATTAATGAAGACGTTTATCTTTTCAAATGATTTTATTTATATTATTAAAAAAAGAGAGGAAATTAAAATTTTAAGTATATATGTATACACATATGGCTATTATTTAGTATTTGTCATCATTACGTGTTACACTGTTTTTTTCTAAGGATTATCATTCTTTACTTTGCCTTTAGTTTGAAAAGAACAACAAAAATATATGTTTCTATAAAAAATATAATACAGCTTATACATATGTAATATTTAACAATACATGCTTAAAGAATACAATTAAAAATAATTATTTCAGCTATTAGATAAAGATTAAAGTATAAAAAACATACTCATTAAATTATCATAAAAATGCTTTATATACTATGCTTTAACATTAAATAGAGTATAAACTATTTGTAATATTAAAAAAATCATTATTAACATAACATTTATAAGAATGTTAGAGAAACATTAAAAATGTATCATGTATAAAAAAAAATACATTAAACTTTACATTTTACAAAATAAAGTACCATTATCAACAGCAAATTGTAGACTAACAGGGCTAATCTAAATTCAGTAGAAAAAACCGAAATAGAAAAATCTCAAAAAAGAAAAGGAAAGACAGGTAAAGATTGGAGTCAGAATTACTTGGAGTAGAATTAAAGAATCAGAATGCAGTTGCATAATCATATAATTCCATGGCAAAAGTTAGTGCAGAGAGATAATTGATATTAGGAAATACGGTTGTTTTCTCTTAGCATGATGAAACTGCTTGAGGGTGTAATTTCTATGCAAATGCACAGAAATATGCTGTTTAAGTGGCCGTGCCACTATATAACATTCTATTCCAATGGTTAAGCATAGAAATAGTCCGTTTACTTGTCTGTGTGCCTATTTCTATGCCACAGCACAAAAATAGGACATTTATTCTGTCACAGAAGGATTCTGTCGTTTACAATAAACTTTGTGTTACAGTGATATCTGTTTGTATGCTACAGCACAGAAATAGGATGTATTATTCTGCCACAGTTTATACAAACTAATCCCATTATTAACATTTAATGGTAGATGTATTATTATCTGTTGTAGTGGTCATTGCCGCTTACGGTAAACTTTGTGTTATGCATTTTATACAAACAATCCCATTTTAAATTTCGCTATGATATTTTGTGAGGGTGTCTGTAATTGAGACTGTCAAAAGTCTTCAAATTCGCATGTCCAAGTCATTATTTTCCAAATCCAATGATGTAGTATGAGGTAATAAAAATTGTGGAAATTTTGCCCTGCTTTTCTAGACATGGGTGACACTAATCAATCGTCAAAGGGAAGGTGTAAGCATGATTTTTATGCAATCATGCTAAAATTCATGTTTGCGTGAGATAAATCGTGAGACAAATCGAAAATACTAGTTTTATTTTTGCCCATGATGTTGTTTTGAATAAATTCTTTCTTTTTATTCTTGTTAAAATTAACAATTTTATTTGCTTGGTGATGGTGTTTTTGTTTTGGAGAAATTATTTCTTTTTTTTCATGTTAAAATTTGATTTGCATTGCCACAATATTGTTTTGATTTGTTTTTGTTCTTGTTAAAATTACAAATTTCATTTTAGAAAAAAAAAAAAAAAACGTTTATCCAATGTATTTTTTATTTCTTTTAGATAAATTTCATTATTTATGATTTTATTGTAAATCAAAAAAAGCACTTTAAAGTTGAAAAAAAAAAAAAGAATAATGGACAGGTAACATTATAATTCTGTTTGTTTACATAAAAATTATGCCCTCAAGCAGTTTCAATATGCTTACCAGGATAAATAGATTCTGGATTATTATTATTTTTCAAATTGTCCTGATTAATACATTATAATAGCCCACAAATAGTTTATAAATTGTTTGTAGCTGATTAAAATTTGGTGGTGGTGGAGTGTTTTATAATTATTATTATTTATTTAATAGATAACAAAAGTATTTAGTATTAAACAATACTTTATCATCACATATTACTTTTGAACAGTTTGTATAAATATATAAAATGAATGTTTTTATTTTGTTGACACTTATATACAAGTCTATCTAATCAATGTTTCAAATAAATGTATATATAGATAATTTATAACAATAAGTCTTATCAATGCAATGAAAACTACAGCCAACTAGTTTGAGATTATATTATGAACATTTCATTTCTTGAAAATTCATTTATTTAGTTCTGTAGTTAAGCATATAGATGGTGACTAATTTTTAAATAAAAAAGTTAAGACATCTAAAACATGAAAATTAATGAAGTAAAATAAAATGATTGAAAAATGCCATATATGATGGATGAAATAAGAAAATGTGTAGGGGTGATGTGGAGAAGAGAAGCTAAAGATCGGAGAAGATGGATTAAACTTGGAGAGACCTTCATCCTGCAGTGGATTGATAATGGTTGATAATGATGATGATGATGATATATATATGCTGAATTATATATTTTTTATGAATTTTTAGTTAAATAAAAAATGGAAATTAAGGAATTATATCCATGTAAATAGAGATAACTTTAGCTTTAGATGTTGCCAGGGAACAATCAATTACTATCAATTGATAATCTTCCTGAGGCTAAAAATGTTTTCTCTATTTTCTGCTATAACTCTTTCGTGAGAGTTTATTGAATTGTGTGTATATATATATATTGTATGTATATGACTCATTTCAAACACACAGATATATTATTTAATTAAAAAAAAATTTCTTTTTATATATGAGGATTTATATATGTGTATTTATTATTATAAATTTATAGATAGTTAATGAATAAACCATTATGTAGAGGATAATAATATTTGGTAATGATTTATTATATATAGTTTTATTAAATAAGGTGTCATATTATTTAACTTTGGTTTTATTAAAATAGAGTAGATCTGAAAAGTGTAAAATAAGGCGATGGAGATTATTAGATTAGGAGATAAAAAAATGTACACGTGTGAAAGAATGAATACATCTGTACAAACACAAAGATGCTTTTACACCTATTTCTGATGGCTATAGATTCCAGGTTTGTTGTTGTCTGTGTCTTAAGATTATTTTTACAAAAGAGGTGCTTTGATGTAGATAACGATAGCGATCAATTTTAAGTCTTTATTGATTGTGACCGACTTAAAACTTGTGAAGCTTTGATTTTTTTTTAAAGATAAGATTTCCAGATGTATTTTTTTCTTTGGTTGAAATTCACAATATAAATGATTGAAACAATTTTTTAATCACTTAGTCATTAATTTTTTTAGAGAGAGATGATCAGTTGGTCATTAATTTTTTTTTTAGAGAGATGATCAGGCAGTATGATTTTATTTTTAGAGACTCAATATGAATATTTTGGAGAGACAGTCACTCAGATTATTATTATTAAAGTGAGATGTAACTCAGTGATTATTATTTTGAGACTCAATTAGGAGAAAAGTAAGCGATTTGATTTTTTTTTTATTCACTCTTTAAAAAATTGAGAAAGGAAATGAAGTATAAGACTCTGGTATAAAGTCAATATAGACGAAAATGTACGTCTATATAAACAATTTCCAGCAATATTAAGGAAGAGAGGAAAACAATGGAACAAGATTGAATTTAATAGAAGTTATTAACAATTATATAAATATGATATTAACATATTTGGCTATGCATAATACTATGCCTCTGCATTGCTAAACCATTTTTTTTCTGCTTCCTGGTTAATACAGAATGAGTTAAAATCGCTGATCTGTCTATGAAGTCATGTATCAAGTGATAACCAACAAAATGATAGAGTTTGAAGCCAACCACACAAGCTATATGGAATGCTTTGTTTCTAGTTCCTGGCTTATTAAAAGCTCATTACCTTCGAATGAATGGAGAAGAGGAAATAGGAGGAAAAGAAAATTTATAAAAGCCATGTAGAACCAAGTTTGAAGCCATGAATCAAATTTTGTTAGTTTACCTCAATCATCTAAAGTGTCAACAGCAATTATTTTTTTAAAGGAGAGAGACAAGCAAATCCACCGGTACCTACTTATTCAAAAGTACTTATAATAACTTTTTTTAAAATGGTAGAAGGAATCCAATCAACAATGAATAATAATAGAATTGAAGAAACAAGCAAGTCAATTGATTCAGCATTATCTTAAAAGTATCTGCAATAACTTTCTTTTTTTTTGTTGTTGGTGAGCAGAGAAAAGCAGTCTGAAATTTCAAACTCAGGACATTAATAAGAAGTAAAAAGTAAACGGGTAAATATGAACTTTCTTTAACTGATTTTATTCTTTTACTTATTAAAAGTAAACCTTAATTTACTGGTCAAAGCAATTTTCTTTTTTGATACAGAAACATTAAAGACTTGTTTATCTATAGTTATTTGCAATATCTCACAACATAGCACAAACATAGTTTAAATCTTTAAACTTAAATTTTTCATTATTTTTTTATTATTTTTTTTATTATATATTGTAATGTTGAAATGTTTTTTTTTAATTGTTCTTCAGTTGTTAATGATAATGAGCAGCCTATAGATATATGCATTTATAATGTTTTTTTTATTTTTATTTTATCTTGTTGCATATTAAAAAAAAAAAAAAAGAAAAAATTAATATCATGTATTTTATTTTCTTTCGCTATAAGGTTGCAAAAGAAAAAGATATTTTTATATATGTAATTTATGGGTATACATTTTAAACATATATGTTAACATTACCGAATGCGTGCATGTGTAACTGCTTATCCAAACACATCATAGAATATGTTATATATGATTAGTTTAAAATGGTAAATTGAAAAGTAGGGCATTACATTTGAATGGAAGTGAAATAACATATACAAGTTACACCTGAAATTTATTTTATGATATGATAAGTAAGAAAAGTCTTAAATAAGCATTTATAGAATATGTATTTTTTTCTAATATTGATTTAAGTCAGCTTATTTTGAGATATCAAGAAAGGACAAACCTATATATTAAGTTTATTTGCTTATACTTATAAAAAAATTTTATATTAATTTTTGTATTGAATTAATATGGTAATAAGCCATTTATTTAATTGTTGATTTGACTTTAAAGAAGGAAGGAAAGAGTAGTAGTGTTAATAAAATATAATTATATATCTTAATTGGTTTCCGAGTTATTATTAAGAATATTGTGTTTTTTTTTTTGTCTTAATTCTATCATTTTAATTCATCAGCATTGCTTGCAGTTATTAAGTATTATCATCCGTCAATAGTGAGCAATCACTTGCAAATATTAAGTGTCCGCAAAATAATAGGTAAACCAGAATGTTGATATTTAAGTATTTAAGGATTATGCTTGAGAATAACCAAATTTTGATAATTATAGTTCAACAATAGAAAGCTAAAATTGTGTTGTGTCCATGAATTTTGATCATCCTCATCAAAGATGGATATCATGTTATTGGTTAAAAATGTTTCAAATAATACTATATAAAAGTTATGATCGCCATCAATCGTCATTAATAAATTATAATCATTAAATTTAATGTTTAGCGTAATGAATATATTTTAGTAAATAGGGGTTTATAGAAAATTGAATATTATGCAAAGAGATTCATGATGATCAACCATCACCACTAGTATTATTAAATCCCAGTATGAAATAGGATAATTTTAATAGATGCCTATAAGTTTATAAAGATGAATTTATTGTTGTGAGTTTATTAATAAGCCATGGCTGGTATCATCATCACTATTATAATCATTATTATGATATTATTATCATTATTATTATGATATTATTATTATCATTATTACCTTTATTGTGATAAATAATCTAGTTAAATGGCCATCAATATCAATAATGGTCTTCACATGCTTGTTTGGAAGCCATTAATAGGATTATACATGTCTGTTCATCAATATACGTAAATGAGCTAGCAATGTCTATAAGAATCTTTGATCTATAGTATAAACTTTGGTAATATTGGGATCTTGTAATTTTATCAATATAGATAAAATGTAAGAATGTCATTTTTTTCATTAGTCATCCAAGTCATGTGTAATAAAAATGTACTGAATGAGTTTGAACTCAAGTACACTATAAACAGATACTTATCTAGATTGAAAACAATCTAGTGGCGCTCATGGGAAAACACATGTACTTAGCTAAACTGAATAAAGAGTGATATCATCCCTTTCCAACTTCATAATATTAGTTTTATAGAATATATATATTTTTTATAGTTGTCATGAATAGCACCAGTGTGTGCATATGACCATGAATGGTCTTATATATTTGGAAAGAAGAAAGGAAGGATTTTTGTTAGAAGAACCTAGTATTGGAGATAAGCATAAGGCACTCCAGAATTTCACAGTGGTACTTTTATTCGTTGCTATATTTAATATTATTTTTATTTGATGACAATGGCAGTATGTTTTATTGTTCAAATGATGCCCCAATATATAAATAAATACCAAGAATCTTTATGCTGATATTTTCAAGTGGCACGGATTCTATAATTTCTTTACCTTGCTATGATGAATACAAATGGTACAGATTGGATAGGCATATATCTAATAATTAATAATTTCCCCTATCTAAATATTTATTATGGTTACAAATGTGACATATTAAAATAGTTACAAATTATAGTTACAAATGCACCAAATAGGGATTGAAATGCCACACCCGAGAGGGGATTTCTATGTGTTAATTTAAATAGTTACAAATCATATTATATTATATATTAATTTGAAATAGAAAAAAAAAAAAAAAATATAAAATATATAATATATATATATACAATTGAATAAATTATATCGCGTTACAGAACAATATCTTTATACATATAAATTTTAAAAACATGTTCATTTATTACTTATAGTTCTCATTTATAAAAACTTTTGAAGTATATCAGTCGTACAGGTAAGTTAAAATATTAGCTCTTTACCATTTCTTTAAATAATTTTTTGCTGATAACAGTTTCTTTTATTTTTCTTTTGCAAATATTTCTCTCCTTAAATAAAATATCAACAAGATTTAAATCTATTACAAACTCATGCTCATATTTAGATTTATGACCAAAACTAATAGATGAAATATTACCATTTGCATTTTTAGCTTTGTTATATAATGACTTATGTTTATTAATTCTTGTCATCAATGGACATAAATCATCTTGAAATTGCATTAAACACAACGTCATGTTTTAATTTTTTTCATAACCACTAAGTAAAATATTTCTGGAAAATCTGCTGAAGTCTTTTTTCCATTTCTCCCAGAATAATAAAACATTATGGAATTGAAATCCAAATTTTGATGTTTTGTTCTTTACTATATTAAAATTAAACTTAACAACTGTTTCCATAATATCCTTTATATTATTTTTTATGGACAATATCTCTACAATTATTTTACTAAATCATTACTTTCATCATCATATAATTATGTCTTAATTCATTATTTTGAAATCAAAAACTGTTTAACTAAATCTGTCACTTTATAAATAACTTATTCATAAATTAAGTCTATAATCCCCCCAAAACATTTCATGAGAAATTGATGTATCTAAAAATTTAATAATGTTGCATAACTCATATTTTTTTAGTTCTTTTAAAATTTCAAAATTAATTTAAAAATTCAAATATCCAATTAGTGATATTATCATAAGCACATTTGAAATAATTATTTTTCATATATAGATAGAGTATAACTATATACTTATACAGATGCAAGCAATCTCATGAGCCATCATGATTTGAATTTATAACATCTGCCATTATATGTATCCACAGTATTATCTCTAAAAAACATAACATATCAATAGTATTTCTTCCTTATTTTTTCTTTCCCTCATATTTATACAATAAAGAAAATAAATGCTTATCTGTCAATAGAACCATACATTTTACAAACAACAAATAAAACAAGTCATTCATTTGAATCAATAAGTTATATTCATATTTTTTTTCAACAAACTCAAATAATGATGAAACTGTATGTTTCCAAAACCTAAATGATATAGTAACAAATTTGCTACACATTTAATCATTCCAGAACAAAAGAACTTCAAAATCCAGCATTAATCACACAGGATGCCTTTCCTTATGTAGTTTCACATTCATAAAATTTTTAAAGCTTGTGTCAAGGAATAATTTTAATAATTAAACTTTAATTTATATTCTGTACTCACAACTTTGGCACTAATGACATTGGATAAATACATCAATAATTATTATTAATTCTTTATTAATTAAATTAGAGTTTGTCCCATTTTAAATATTTTTTTATATTAACAAGTTTTCTTGTACTTTCTTCAAAATGCAATTACTTAATTTCTTTGTTTTAATATTACAATCCTGAATTTCAAAATATCTTAGTTTTTCATGTTGCAATAAAATTTAATTATAATATTCAACCATATCATTAATTTCATTATGCAGCATTTAGGATTTTCTTTATGTAACACTAGTCATTTCCATAATTGAGATCTTTCCATACTCCATCAGTATATTTTCACCAAAATTTAAAATATTTTTATAATCAAGCAGTTTAGATTTTATTCAATTAATTAACAAATTATTCTGAAATTAATTCTGATGTAGATTATTATATAGAAATAAAACATTGATCAATACTTTTTATTACAATAGTTTATAAGTTCATTTTTCTATAACTATAACAAACTTTAATTTTTTTTTTATTCTATTTGTTTAGTTCTATAAAATGTTTCAAAATCGGTTACATATTTTTGTTAAATGTATCTAATTCTTATTACAATTGGTAATAATTTCCATAAAAATAATGTTTATAATTCTGCTGACAATTGAAAAAAAAAACGGTAATTTCATATCTTTTAAAATTATAACAATAGTTTGAATAAATTTTAAAACTTCTACAGACATTTCAAAATTTTATAGTACAGTATATACAAATTTAGCTTTACTGTTTTTTGCCATCGTTCAACTATCCAGATTTTATTAATATCAAAATTGTAAGACATCGCAATAATAATTAAAATATGTAATCAAATAATATCTATCAAATATGCAATACCATCGTTTTCAATTGCAAAATCATAAACAATTCGTCCAGGTCATTTTCTTTGATATCTTATAATTTAGACATTAGTAAAAGTTAACTAAACAATAGCAAAATTAATAAAGTTTTCGTTCAAGCAGGCATTGTAGGAATAAAATTTTAAATGTTTATTGGAGATTTAAAATTATCTTAACAATTGTCATGATAATATTTAAAACGATATAAAATAGCATTTTCCCATTGCTAATAGATTATAAAAGCGTTTGATGCCAGTTATATTCATAGACATGTAAATTAGTTGGGTATTATTTGTACTTAAACTTTATTGTTAGGAAAATACAGATTATAAAATGGTAATGATATTTGTTATGATTTTTAGTAGATATTTGGATATAGAATACCACGTTTTATTTATGATCTATTATATATCATTAAGTTACATAATAAAAATAAATCTTTTGCATATGAATAATATTTCTGTAGTGTAATTTTTACTACACCCATTCTGACACATGATAGGGACTGGTTTTAATTCACTTTTAATACCTTGTGAATGAGTATAAACATAAACATATGACCAAAGTCATGTGAAAAGAGTGTATAATCTCCAAGATGCATATTTTGTGCTGAACCTGCATTCATCAGTTGGTTCAGATTACAATCTCTTATACATATATTTATTATTGTTCAGTATATATAGATAATCAATTACTGCAGGTTAACTGATAAGTGACAAACTTACTGTCCTCCTAACTTTAAAATAAACCACTTATAAAAGTATATTAATAATTGCGTCATTCATTAAATTAAAGATTATCAATTTAATAAATATATTTCTGTAATTTTTACTAAACCACTCTCACGCAAGTTAGGGATTGATTTCTGTTCAATTTTAACATCTTGTGGAGAGCTCTAATTATAAAAATATGACCAAAGACATGTGAAAAAGATGTATATTTTATGCTGAACCAATATCCATCAGTTGATTCAGAGCACAATATTTGAAACATATCTTTATCATTGTTCAGAATATATATATATATTGTACCAGTCTGTTTGTCGGTCTTACCCGTATACACACATCGAACATGAAAAGCATGTTATGCAACAGAGCAATGATTGTAGGTATTCAGTTAGACACCTTCATTTATTATTTTCTAGAATTGCATCATAAAAGGAAATTATTTCAATCATACCTTTGAAAGATCCGGTTCACCAAGAACTTTACGCACCACCTCTGAGAAAAGATTGCTCCCTCCCCAGAGGGATATGACAGCATAATTTAGATAAGGGTTAATCCTTTTTTGACTTAATAAATTCAATAATATAGATGCTTTACTTAATAATCATTAGAAAGATGGATGTTCTAACGAATTACTCTATGTCCCGATAGAGATTAATCCCAGGCTAGCTCATCTACTCTTTATCTCAGGAAAGTGGTTTGTTGCTTAGCTAACAAAGAAAGATAATGATAAAGCATTTACTAATTACACAGCACAACATTAAAATTTTAATATTCTATCTCCTTATTTATTTCGCCCTTAATTTTATTATAATATAACAAATAAATGAAATAACAGAAACATATAAATACGAAACACACTATGAAATTTTAATCAAAAACCCCAATTTATAATCTTAAATATTTATTCAAATGGGATAAGATGGTCTGTGTTTCATCTTTGCTTGCACACTCTAAAGCATTTTATATGATAGTTTATCCTATACGTGATTACAATATATATGTGATCCATGGTAGGTATGTGTTTCATTAAACAACTCTCTGTCTCTTTTCTTAATTTAATAAAGATTTATTATTTCGTGTTATTATTCAACTGCAATTTATAATATTTAAATAAGAGAGTTCCTCAATCGATCCTGCCCATAGCAGATTATCCAAACAAGGAACCAATAGACTTATTTATTCCCTTATTTTTTTTTACGATTATTATTATTATCCTGCATGTAGCAGATGGAATAAATTTATACTAATTGAAATGAATTTGCAGTATATTATAAGGTACTGAATCCTGCACATGGCAGATTAAAAAAATAGTTATCTATAAATGAATGCACGTACTCCATAGCCTTTCAACTAGATGGGAAGGTCGATTTAATGACCCATTTTTTTATATGATACATTCTCATAGAAAAGAACAGTTATTAACTGTACACTAATCCTGCACATAGCGGATATTTATGTAATAAAATAAGACTAAAGTGGGCTAACAGGCTAATGCCTACCACTTGTGTGGGAATATGATGTTACGAGAAATCTACCTCCCTTAAATCTTTAATCTAAATCATTTCTGATATACCAAAATTTATTTTAGTATATGAAATAGGTAAAACTGACTTACAGCGGTCTCAACACTTCACCCTCTATTTTTAAAAAACTTAACTACATTTTTTTCCAACTAAGTGTATCCAACTTTAATCAATGTATCTAAATATAAATAAACTATATATAAGTATAAATGTTAAAAAAAAAAAATTAAAAAAACTTACATTTTGATGCGTAGTTTCCACTTGTAATGTATATCTAGTGGTCTTACCTGTATATATAACTATAAATAAATAAACTATATTAACTATAAATGTTATTACATAAAGATGAATAAATAAAAAAAAATGAACGAACTTACATTTCCTGCAGGCTGGATCCGTGTTTCAAACTACATTATTCTCACTATGTAATTGCAAAGTATATCTAACTATAAATGTATTTTTTACATGAAGATTAATAAATAAAATGTAATAAAACTTACATTTTTATGCTCTATTTAGAGAAGATAAGTGTCTCCAATAAAGTCCCTACTGTCAAAATTATGAACTACTTTTGTCACATGTAATTTTTGCTGCATGTAATCCCCCCCCCCCCGTCCATTTACTTTTTTGCCAAAAAAAGATTCAAATCAATGTTAAAAACAAGTATGTCAAATTATGAACAACTATTTTAACATTGATTTGAATCTTTTTTAGCAAAAGAGTAAATGGATGTGTGGTGGGGGGAATTACATGCGGCAAAAATTACATGTGACAAAAGTAGTTCATAATTTTGACAGTAGAGACTTTATTGGATACACTTATCTTCTCTAAATAGAGCATAAAAATGTAAGTTTTATTACATTTTATTTATTAATCTTCATGTAAAAAATACATTTATAGTTAGATATACTTTGCAATTACATAGTGAGAATAACATAGTTCAAAGCACGGATCCTGCCTGCAGGAAATGTAAGTTCGTTCATTTTTTTTTATTTATTCATCTTTATGTAAAAACATTTATAGTTAATATAGTTTATTTATTTATAGTTATATACACAGGTAAGACCACTAGATATACATTACAAGAGAAAACTATGCATCAAAATGTAAGTGTTTTTATTTTTTTTATTTAACATTTATACTTAGATATAGTTTATTTATATTTAGATACATTGATTAAAGTTGGATACACTTAGTTGGAAAAAAATGTAGTTTAAGTTTTTTAAGAATAGAGGGTGAAGTGTCAAGACCGCTATAAGTCAGTTTTACCATGAAATATATTGAATCACGCATAGAATTAATAATAATAATAAAAAAAATCATTTATCAAATACATATAAAAGATTATGTAATTCCTCACTAAAAGAAAATCATTCATAAGAAATATTTAAATCACACACACAAAAAATAATTATATTTAGAAATATAAATGGGTTTACTTCCCCAAGGCTTTGTTTTATTCCAGACTGAGGGCTTTTGAAGGAGATACATAAGTCATGAGCAGGTGACTGCAGGGGACTTTTCTATGGATGGCAGCAAGATAGTTCGAGACAGCTACATTTTGATTGGGCAGAGAGTCACATAACTTGGTAGTTACATCGGTCTTGAGAAGTGCGAATGCACTGAAGTGGGTCCTCTACTCCATGTTCACTGGGGCAATATTATTCAGTCTTGATTTCATTCTTTCCATTTTGGTGGGCTGCGCTTCGGTTTTAATTGATTTTAACGGCATCCTCTGACTCTTCGGGCTGGCTAGACATTTTTGATTTGTACTTCAAATGGATCCACATTAAGATTGTATGTCTCATTGAAATTATTATATTAATTCTTTAAATAACTTGCGATATCCTTCCATCGAATCTATTTCTTTCAGCAAACTTTTTTTGGTCACATTCCTGATTCCTTTCTATATTTCTAATTGCAGTTTTTATTTCTTCAGATTGAACATGATTACAGCTTGCGATGACTTTGAATTTTTACTGTCAATTATTTACTCTTTGAAAAGCAAAATCAAACATCTATGTCAATTCAAATGAAGTCAAAGAAACAATCACTGCATAAATGAATGCTTGAATCGATCATCAATCGAAAATAAATGAATTTGTTTTAACTGCACACATTGAACTTGCTGCATTCAACCCAACTCAATTCAATATGCCAAACTTAAGTCCTTGCCTTCACCTGAACTGAATATCTGAATTGAATGCCCCAATATCATCTGATCAGCATTTACCTATCTCCCCCATTACAGGGTCCTCTTTACAAACTATTGCTTTTTTAGATTTTTGGTGCCATACATAATGTATCTTTAAATTTTTTAAAGAGATCGACTCTCTATACCCCATATAATGTATTTTTAAATTTTCCAGAAAGATTGACTCTCTATATCATATATAAGGTATCTTTTAAGTTTTTCAGAGAGATTTACTCTCTATACCATATATAATTCACCATAAAATTTTCCAGAGAGATTGACTCTCTATACCCTATATAATTCATCTTTAAGTTTTCTAGAGAGACTGACTCTCTGTACCATATATCATGGACATTTAAACTTTTCAGAGAGATTGATTCTCTGTGCCACATATTATATTTTTAAATTTTCTAGAAAGGTTGACTCTCTGTACCATATATAAGGCACACTTAAATTTTTTAGAGACATTGATTCTCTGTACCATATATAATGGACATTTAAACTTTTCAGAGAGATTGACTCTCTATACCATATATAAGGTATCTTTAATCAATTTGAAAATATAGATCTTTGAAACCACACATGCTGGTTTGTTAATAAACTGAGAATTATAGATTGTTGAAACTTTTGTTCTCTTTTTGAACTATTTAGTTTCATATCCCCTACTGCCTCTCTTAACTTAATCACCTTATCTGGTGCATGGAGTTTTCCCCCCATCTCCCTTCTCTTAACTTCATAATCCACTTTAACCAGACATTTATCCCTTTTCCTATAGGTTCTCTTCCTTGGGATTGGTTTTAGGGCTTCCTCTTTTAACCTAACCAACTGATCTGTTACATCATGTTGTTCCTTCAACTCTGTTTTTATCCTTTTATCTTCATGATCTACCCTAATCTGCTCTTTGGTCATTTCCTCATGTACTCTTTTTACTGAGAGATTTGGCTTTACTGCTTCTATCAGCATTTCTACTTCTGGAAACTTATTCTCTATCAGTGTACTAGCTGGTTTATTTACCTTTTCATATAATTTCTCATTTTCTCCCTATTATCAGTAATATGACTATCTAGCTTATCTTTTAACACTGGTAAGCTCTGATTACTTTCTTTATACTCTCTATAGATTGACATATCCTTTGTCCTAAACTTTCTATCCCCTGCTTACTATCTTCTCTTAGACTTTCTATACTCTTCTCTATAGATTGATCTATCTTTTGCCCTAGACAATCTATATGTTTAAGCATCTCCCTCATTATTTCCATCATTTCCACTTCATTCATTCTATTAAAATTTTAATATATTTCAATATATATCCCATCTATGCTTCCCTGACCACCAAGAACCCACACATCCTTTCCTTGTCTGACACCTATCTCTGACTGATCGACTGATTTGCTTTTCTTCCTGCTCTATTATGCATTACAAATACTTTTTAATTTAATATCCCTCATTCAATGAATCACACAACAATAGTCTATATAATACATGTCTGTCTGTAGTAGCCCAAATTATATATCCATCTATTCCCTTAGCGATCTGATGAATACTGACAGTCCACAGAATGACTAGCAGTTCACAATAATGAGACAAATAAAAGAATTCAGTCACAGCACTATAATCACACAATGCACCATGAGCCCCCAGAAGATCATCCCAATTCGATTATCCTAAGCTACCACAACCCTTGATTGAATGATGTAAGCCCTGTTGCAATACCTAACTTTTTTTAGGTCTTAGGGACTAAAATAGATAAACTATGCCTTGCTCTCTCTCTTGGAGTCTTACGTGGCAAGTATCAAAGAATGCCCTGCTTATTATAGACTACAGAAACTAGGCCTTGATCTCTGTCTTGGAGACTTATAGGCTGTTATCATGGCAGGACTGCTGTTAACTGCTTCATGATAAAATAAGGATAACATAAACTGGGTTGGAAAACTATGCCATGCTCTCTCTCTTGGAGACTTATAGCCTGATATCATGGCAGGACTGCTGTTAACTGCTTCATGATAAAATAAGGATAACTTATAAACTGGGTTGGAAAACTATGCCATGCTCTCTCTCTTGGAGACTTATAGGCTGATGTAGCAGTGAATGGGTTTGTTCATTCATGGGTTACACAAATACATAGCATTCTCAAGGCAATGACAAAACTCTCCACTCATCATCAAAACTGCAATCTAACCAACCAAACTCCAATGATCAAATATCCAATCCAATCTCCAAAATCATAGACTTTTCTACAAAATGAACTCCCCAAACACACATGAGACTACTATCCCATAATTCATCACTATTACTATGCCTGTCCTATCTGGCAACAAATTATTCTAATGTTTCAAAAAAAAATTCTATTATTTATTTCACCACTGTCTTAAGTTGTGATATACATCTATTTTCAAAATTGAAAAAAAAAAACCCAAGCTGTTTTATGGCTGTACCCATTTCATCATCATCAATGAAAAATTAAATCATATTAAACATCATCATATACAAATCTAAAATAAGACTATATGGTCAAGACAATTTTGTGAGATAAAAAAAAATCACTTCTTTTTAACCACACATCTCCCATCATTCTATAGACTACTTTTCTCAGGTATATGGTAACATATCATGCCCCAGTTGGACATCCATTGTAACCTAAATTTAATAATCAAATAAAATATTAATCAAAATAAAAATATCAGTGGCTTAATTCATACATTTTCTACTTAAGATTTCTAAAGATATCATAATATCAATAATTAGAAACAATAATGCTTGGAGACTAGTTTTTTCAGGTGTCTGGCCTATTTCAAACCCTAGTTAGGCATACATTGTATCATCAATAAACAAGTAGAAACTATAAACAAATTATTAAGGACAAACTATTATAACTCAGGAAATAACATCAAGTGGGTGAATACACTGGTAACTCAATAAAATAATTTCATCCTTTGGTTTGATGTCAAGTGCATATTTAAGGAAATAACAAGTGAATATGATTTATCTGGATGCCACTAGATTATCTAAACCTAGACACAGTTATATCTTATAACCTTTTCACATGTACTGGGTTTGAATCCCCTTTTGGTACTTTATTTCTAACAAAAATGGAGGATTTTGCTTTTAGACCCATATCACTGTATGCACTAACATTTAGGTAAACATAAAACATCCTTAAACTAAAGTGGAGTATATAAAGTTCATCAGACAGAACTCATCTCCTAGATCTTAACATAATAAACGTGTTTCAATATCTTTATAAGTCTTGCTAGCTCATATTATATTATTAATTTAGGATGGCAATTCACTCAACCTTGCATGATGTAGATAATGGAATGGCGGTTATTATAATTATTCACAAATGTCTACTAAATACCATGAAATCACTTATTTATTTATGGCCTTTAAACATTTATCTAGCTCATTAATTAAAATGTGATGATAATGATGACAACAATGATAATAGCTCCAGCCACAGCTTTAGGACTAAGCATAATCATAAAACTTAATTTTTTAAAGAAATTCATAACTATTGTTTAATCTTAGTATATTTAATTAGAACTTAAACAATTAACGTTCACCATTGATGATGAATGATCACAACTAATAAAGAATACTCTCAATGAAATATATACACCTTGTTTCATACAACAATTTAACAGTTATTAATGCATTACTAACATATACAAACAATTTAAAGATAAAACTAAGAATTTATGTGAATAATAATGATAATAACAATAATTGACTATTTTGAAATCATAATATTAATTTTAACTTCTACCCCCCATTCCAGTTGAAGATATAATGTATATAAAATTGGATACCAAATTTGCTAAGATTTTCAATTCACAAGAAAATATTTCATATAAAAAAATAAACACTCTTGGCACACATACTTTAGATCTTTATACACCTAAACTTAACATATAAAGTAGAATGATGAAGTAGAAAAAGTGTTAGTTAAATAGAAAAGAAAAAGATTTCCAGAAACAAGTTTTTAAATTACTTTTTCCCCCTTTTCCATTGAAGCTACTCCTAAAATTGCTATTCCTTAACTCCAAGTAAAATAATCCAATATTGCTACTGCTATATATGTCTATTATTCTCACATTCACCCACCACTATATACATGTAACAAGTTAATATATTACTGTGTATGTGTGTGCTTATCTCCTTATAGCTAAACATTATTTAAAAAGAAAATAATAGTACAAAAATATTTTACATATTAATAACATTTCATAACTTTAGATTCATATACAATAATACCCTTTAGAAAATACACTTTCATTAATAAGTGGGATATAGTAGTTTTAGCATACATAAAATTATTACTCAAGATTATAGCTATTATTATTATTATTGAAGAAATTTTTGGTTTCAATCGATTATGGTTGTTTTAAAGTTCCAAAAAAAATATAAACTTCATCTCTAAAATGTTATGAATAGTCATTGATATCATAAAAAGAAAATAGATAATAAAAATTCATCTTTTCATACTTAGCTTGTGAATGTCTATACTTTTGCAGCAAACAATTTCCATGGTTCACTGGAACTGTTTCTTCCTTTCCTGTTACACATAATTCTTCTATTAGATGGAGTATATCAGTTGTTCTCACATTTATAATTTTGCTTGGGTTCAAATTCAGTCATTGGAATAATTGTACTAGATGATTTAATACTTATCACTACATTAATCATTTTCCTTCAGCTTTCAAATGCAGGTGAATGTTTTCTTTTACTTAAAATATCACATTTCTTTTAATCAGTCATCAGTCATCAGATGTAGAATATTTTTAATTTCAGACAAGACATTTTTTTCCCTTCCTATATGATATGCAGGTGCCTGGTGGGTCATGGGATTTCCCAGATGAAGAATATATTTTTTTCTAGCCTGCCATCCTTATATTTTCAACCTTCAAAAAACTTTATATTAAAAAAATGATTTTAAATTGATATCTGGCAGAATTAAAATGCTTGGCTTTCTTTAGTTTCAATATTTTAAAATCTTTTTAGCTGACTTTCCCAGACTGGTTTTATACTTGATTTTTTTTCTATTTTCAACCAACTCAATTTAATTAGCTGTATAGTGCAATCTTTTCTAGCTGCTTGTTAAAGAAAGATATGAAAATTCACACTACCATCATAAGTATTACACCCAAAAATTTGAGTTCCTTTTTCTTTGTTCCAGGATGAGACAATCTTAAACTAGAGTTCTCACCAACCTTAAATAATCTTTTTTTTTCTTTAACACAAAACTGTGAAACAAATAATTTAACAGTTTTAACTCTTTTTTTTCAATATGTAATAAATGTAGATTTCTTTATGCAATGTACACACACACATGTTATCATCCAAATTATTTATAAAAACTGGCCTATAAAACAATCTGGATGCTTTTTAAAAATTATAATTTTAATATCTAAAATTAAATCCTTAACTTTCAAACCCCAAATTATAATCATAGAAAAACAAAAACAGACACATAGAATAAAATATTAGAATTTAGAAAATGCAGACTAGTTTTGAAGAAAGTTTAATATTTGTAATATAAACTGCCAATTAAATAGCTTACACACATACTCACACTGCCCATATGTGTGTTATAACCTTATTTTTTAACAAAAAAATTAAATATTGAATATTAAATGTGTGTACTATTCTTTTTGAGTTTTTATCAACACACAGACAACTAAAGAACATAACTATTGTCCCCACTCTCTTTCTGTCTTAGGTTTTTCGGGACTTGATCTTGTAGGGTTTAAACTTGGGTGCCCTACAGCTTCCTTTACCATATAAAAATATGATGATGATTTTTCTTCCACATTTTCTTTCATGCACATTACTACAAATTTAGCTACTGACTAAATTGCAATGGCACAATATATATATATATATTAATAATTCAAACAAATTTATTTAACACAGTATTCAAAATTAAATTATATATTCTTTACCAGAAGTACTTTCAATTGTTTCACTGACAATCTTTATCAACTGTTAATACAAATGTGTGGAAAATAAAAACTTGCATTACCCATCATTCAATCCATTCAAATTTCCCACAATTCTGTTGTTTTTGAATGATGGGTAATGCAAGTTTTTATTTTCTGTACATTTGTATTAACAGTTGATAAAGATTGTCAGTGAAACAATTGAAAGTACTTCTGGTAAAGAATATATAATTTAATTTTGAATACTGTGTTAAATAAATTTGTTTGAATTATTATTATATGATTTAAAATACAGACATTTAATGGCTATAGTCATATATATATTAAGCAATGCTGGAATCATACGAAGTAAATAATAAACTAATTATTCTAATGAAAATATCTTCGAGCATTTAGATGGCAATAAAACTTCCTTTTTTTCAAAATAATAATCGAATTAAAAAATTAAAGTCAAGTTAAAATTAGACAATGGCATATAAAACATTATTTAATATAATTCACATATTGGGATATTGTTTTTAAAGGAATTAAAAAAAAATACTTTTAAAAAATATTTTCCTTGAACTATTCATGCGAATGCTTGGATAAAATATGAAACTCATTTTAAATTAAAAAAGAGAAATCCTATTTTATCAAGCATGTTTATTATATTATACATATAAAAATACCAGTGCCTTTTATAAAAAAAAAGTGCAAAGAATCGTCATTTCATGGAATAAGAAAAAATAATTTAAGTTATGCAGATAATGTAAAGTAAGATGGATACCCACTAAAATCAATATTATAGTTGCTAATGATATAAATTATACATAATCATTGCCTGAACAAAACAATGATGTTTGAAAAAAGAAAATCAGAAAAAAAAGTTAATGAGACTGACATAAATAATAAAATAGTTTTGTTTCTATTAAATTAATATCTGAATCGTAAATAAAAGAAAATTATAAAAAATAATCCTGTCTAGAAATGAAAGATAATATTTGGAAATACAATAACATCAGATAAACAAACCAAAACAAATGTATTGCATGCATGCACATTTATTAATATATTACATGGTAGTGAAAACAGATTGCAGACAAAATATTCATTAAAGAAAAAAGACTCAAAAAGAAACTTTATTGAAAAAAAGATATAGAGAGGGAATTAGAATTATTTGTTTTTGAATGATGAACGAATGATATCTAAAATTAAACACCTAATTTTTGATACTGTATAATGAAAAAAAAAAAGGGAGACATTACAAAATATATGCAGATGTCGTTCGATAATGTGGAAATAATTTGCATTAGCGCAGCAAGAGATAAAAAAAAGTTAATAGATATAGCATTATATATTTATATATTTTGATAAAAATAATAACATTAAAATAATTTTTTTTTGATAAATTTAACATTAAAAAAAAAAGAACAACATTAATTAAAAAAGCCCGAAATTTTTTTTAGTCGTAATAAGATGAGAAAGAGAACAAAAAATCAATATTTGAAACCTACACAATTATTATTCACAATATTGTAAAGATTAAAAAACTAAAGAAATGGAATAACCAATAACAAGGATGAGCACAAATAGATACATTAAGGTGATTTTTGACTTGAATGTTAAAGATAATAAAGATCTTTAAAATAGTCGTTTGAAATGATAAAATAAAATAGAGAAGTTTCGGAGATGATTATGTTTAAAAATAGTTTGCTGTTAAGTTATCATAAAAAAATCTTAGCGAGTTTGAATAGCTGCTAATATTAATATATCAACAGGTTCTATAATCTGTTTTTATATTTTATTTAAAAACATTAACTTTTCTATTTTTATTAAAATTGTTTAAATCTCTGATAGTTACTTTTCCCAACATTTACTAAATAAAGCAATAATTATAATGTTAAATAAAATATACTTACCCAGCTTATATAGAGAGACGGTTGGAACTACACTAAATATAATTCCCACCAGGGTTAGGTGGATATAGATTTGATGCAGCGCCATACATTGCCTTCTAAAAAAGAAATAGTTTAAATATTTATATGAAATGTTAATACTTTTTTTTGTGTTAAAAGTTTACGCAAACAAAATATATTTTGAGACCTTTTTTAAAGATACTCTTTACGATTTACCCCAAATATTATTTTCTTTATATATTAAGATCACTGAAACATTAAGTGATTTAAAGTGGGTATTTTGAATCAGATTCTATCTAAATATTTAACATTGTTTATCGAAAGCTCTCTCTTATAAAAATATATTATTGGGATTGCGAATTGTTAAGAAAGAAAACCAATAAATCGGTTACAAATGATTATAAAGGTAAAACAAGAAAGGTATAAATAAAAAAACGCAATCTCTATTGACATTTGTCCCATCATTATTTCGTTTTTGTAAAACTTTTAAAATCTCCATCACAATTATTTTAATTATAATTTTTTTCTCCATTCCACCCAGTTATTTCAACAAAATTATGTTTCTATGTCAAAGTATTTCTTGACACTTTTTTTTTTCAGAAAGTTATTTTATTTATTTAAAAACTTTGTATACCAAGGAATTATTAAGTAGTTGTCCAATACTGAAGTTTGATCAATAATTTTTACTACCAAATTCAAATACTAAACAGATGCATATGTCTGCTACCTAGAAGGTGATATTAACTTATAATTTTAATAATAATTTATATTTATTTACTTATTTTCCTATATTAAAGAAAATGTTTATTTTTCTCCTGAAATAAAAAAAAACACTTAACAAAATACCACCACATAATAATAGGAACTGAAATTGGAAAAATACACGTGATAAATTAAAAATATTTAGTTTTTATCAAGTTTGTTAACTTTATAAATTTATCATCTAAGTTTATTAGTGGGTTTTTTTCACTTATTCTTAAATGAATATCAAGAAAAAAATTTTGCATAAAGAAATACACACAGCTTTGTGAGAATGGCAAAAGCAAATAATATATATTTTCTAATGTTCATGGAAAACTTGTTTACAGTTGATTTTAAAAATATGTAATATAAATAATATTAATATCCAGTTTTTTATTACAATAATTTCAAGTGTCTCACAGGAAATCATCTTTAGGTTCTCATTTCAAGAGATGTCTGGAAATAATGTTAACTATCAATTAAATTTGTAAAGGTAGAAAATGTCACAATACTTGTTTAATGTAGATAATTAGAAATTCAGACCTTTAAATCATCTGTTAAAAGATTGCATGTAAAAATCACAAATTGATTGATAATGAGAAATCAGTTTATTGATATTTACTAAATAAAAATGTTCAAATTAAAAGATTAACATTTTATAGTTTAAGTGTTGACAGTATAAAAAAACTGCATGCTACTTCAATACATAAATAAATTTATCATTCTTGAAGATCTATAGTTCAGTTGAGTTCCATCAATCAGTTTTCAGAATCTGGTTATTTAATAATGTCCATGCTATATTTATATTATATGAAAATAAGATCTTAAATGTCATTATAGAAAAATATTTTTGATCTTTATTATTGTTTTATTTTTTTCTGTAGGAGTTTATATTAGATAGAACAGCTGTAGAAAAATTATATCAAAAATAGAGAAGCTTTATATTTTGTGTTCTCAATAGCAATAAAATTATTGGCAATAACAGGAAAAAGCAGAATAAGGGAAAGCAGTTAAAATTGGTGTAAAAATGTTACATCAATATTATGTAAATAACATTTCTTTTCTATTAACTAAACTTAAATATTTTACAAATTTATAACAAAATTTTTGGTGCTGATCTAATCAGCTATCAACATTTCATTTTCTCTTTAATTTACTCTTTAAAAACTGTTTTGGTATCATGAAAAAATACTGGAATGTCTAATTGATCAAGTAAAGATTCATTGGAGTTGGAAATGAGATTTATCACAATTTATAAATTCTAAGTAGAATCTAAACCCTCTTTTTACTTTTCAGTAGCAAGGCTTTTTAAAAAAACTTTTAGTATTATTTGTCTTTTCCATTTTTTCTTTGGTTTTGAGAAAGTGGGAGAGAGTGGGAGAGGGGGGAAATATGATCAATTAGAAGTTTTCAAGATATTTTTGAATATGTCATAATACTATCTAATATTGACCTACAAAATTAATTGAAGTAGAATTTCAAATAACCTCTTTTGATTTGTACTTGATCGATTTATTTTAGAATTGTTTTTTTTATTTGTCTTTGAAATTTATAAATTTCTTTTTTCTTATTGGCTTTTAAAAAGTGATGACAGGGAGGAAGGGAATAAACAAAAGATTATGAATTGTGTTGTCAACTTTAATGAAAACATGTAATTGTCAGATACAATAAATATACAGGACAAATCAAACCAACAATCCAAATAAAAATGAATTAGCTGGTTTTGAAACTACAACAATAAATGAATAAGAAAAAAAGCTTACAATAAAAACTTCTTTCATATTGAGTTGGATTACCATCACCTGCCCACAGATAGTTGTTTATATTTTGCTATTACAAAAATCCCCCCAAAATAAAAGCATTATCATTTTCATCTTGAACTTAGTAATTTATTTCAGAATGTATGGATAAAGCAAAATCATTCTAAAGTCTCCCTTACCTTTCTTTTCTTCATCATAAATGATCTAAGGTTATTTCTAAATGAAGATATTTGTTTATTTAAATTACAAAGTAAAAAATAATAACATTTCCAAGTCTAATGTTTTCAGTTGCTTTGGAAATAACATTTTAAACAATTTCAATGCAGAACCCAAAGTTTATTTTGAAATTAATTTCTAGCAAGTTAGAGAAAAAAAGTATTTCTTATAACATGCAGTTGGGCAGGAAAATGCTTCATTTTTTACCAATAAATTTTTTTTAACTCTTTACAAATTTAGATTTTAGATATATATTGAATTTATAAATTAAATCATAGTAGTATCATTAGATAAATTTCAAGTTATGACCATATTTCTCTATCCCCTCCCTCATTTTTGAAAAAGCAAAAAAGATATTTTAGAATTTCAAAAGCCAAAAGAAGAATCAAAATCACAAACTGATTTGTTAATTACAAATAAGAAAAGGTTGTTTGAAATTTATCTACATTAAATAATTTTGTAAGCTAATATTAGGTAGGTAATATTACAAGAAATCAATGTGAAAACTTACCATATTTTTTTCACCCATCTCTCTCCCATTTCCTCCATTCCCTCTCCTCTTTTCTCTAAAACCAATAGGAAATTGAATAGAGAAATAAAAATTTGCAAAAAAACAACAACACAAAAGACCTGCCAATGGCATAAAAACTAATAATACAAAGTTTAGATTACACATTTAATTTATAAATTAAGTTCTTCTTTTGATAGATTGGTCATCCCAGTATTTTTTCATGATGTCAATGCCAATTTTAACTTTCTTTTTCTTTAAGTTTATTTAGTTAACATTTTTTTTTGTTTGGGAAGGGGACATGGTACTCGATAATCTTAATTGTATTGTGAGAATTAGTTATATTCAGTTGCTATATATTTCTGCTCAAGTTTTTTTAGAAGTAGAGATTAAAATTTTCTAATAGTAAAAAAATGAAAATATTGATCTGGCTCAACTCTTTCCATTAATTTATCAATTTTGGATAATATTTATGATTACGAGATCATTGTTATTCAGAAATTTTATTTTACTTATTATATATGTACTATTTCCACAGAATATGTAAATAAATCTTTTTATTTGTTTGTATATTTTAAATTATTGGAAAAAAGGGTATGATGTTGTTGAAATATATTGTATGTAATGAGTACAGTATATCAGCCTTAAATGTCAGTATAAAGCAATTTAATATAAAGACAAATAGAAAAATGAGGAATAAAAGTCATACAGATCTATAATTTAATATTTCCATGATATAATTTTGGCCATAGTTCAAAGTTGTGCTTCTAATAAAAATAACTGAAAGACTCGTTGAACCTACAATAATAGCCTTAAAAATATTTTTGAAATATAAACTGTAACAATATTTAATATTTGTTAAGTGCATACTCATTACCTAAGTAATATATATTAAGGCTATAATTTTAAGACTATGTGATGTGATGTGCTGTGACTTCTTCTTATATGGAGTCAGGAATATCTTAACAACAATGCCTAGAGAAACCTGTTAGCCACTATAACTTCCATTTCCATTCCCCACCCTAAGTTTTTTCATATCCTGCTCCTCCCACTTACACAACATAATCTTTGTCAACTCCATGGCCTTTATATCTAACTCCTTCTTATCTTTTCCAAAACCCAGCATAAAAATCAATAACCCACTTTTTGTATAATCATTTTCCTTATATTTATTCTTCCACAACTTTATTATTAGTATCCTTTCTGCTTTCAAGCATTCACAATCAATTAACAAATGCCTAATATTTTCTAATCCTTCCTTGCACAACTTGCAGATTAATCACCCATGTTTTTCTATTTACATGTATAATCCCCTGTTCCTAAAGATCCCGTTCAAGCCTTAAACAATAAACTACTTTCCTTTTTTCATTATTCATACTAGTTCTCCATCTCTCTCCAACCTTCCTATTTTTTATTAATGCATCTATACTTCTATTCCATTCCTTACCACTATAACACCCAACAATTCTCCTAACACAATCATCCCACCTTTTGTATAAGTATACTGACATAAATTCTTTATCCAAATCTTCTGCATATCGCATTATCTTCCTCAGCTATCTTGTTACCTGCTCTTTATTCATAACCAAATTAAATACAATTTTGACTATTCTTTTATTATCCATAAACTACAATCTACTGAACATTTTAATTTTGCTTTTTGCATCCCACATATAAAAACTTGACCATCCCATTTCTCCTTAAATTACTTCTCTTGCCATCCACACATATGCATCTAATGCATGCCTTCCTACTTCTCTTTGTACTTTTTCCAAGTAATCTAATATCCCTTTACTAACACATAATGTATCATTACCATATGTTAACCCTGCTACCAGCATTCCCTTCCATACAATCCCAGCTACATCATATTTATTATACTGTTAATTTCTTTATCAATCCCTTTCTTTTCTTTGCTTCATTTATCAATTTTTTCTCCCATTCATCCAAAAAATTTCTCTGATTACTTAAGACGATTCCCAAATAGTTATATCTATACACCATGCTTAATTTTACATCACCCAATAAAAATTCTTTGTCTTCTCTTTCCCCAGTATTATGTACATATTTCCTTGCAACCTATTTATTGTATCTCATCCCTCTTCCTAATCTTTCTATTGCTTTCTCCATTTCTCTCAAATGCAACAAAAACAAAATAAGTGACATAGGGCATCATTGCCTTAGTCCCACCCCATTTTTAACTTTAACTGATTTTATATTCCCTAATTGATATGTATAGTAATTATTTTCATATAATTTCTTAATAATATCGATTAAAACTCGATCCATTCCCAAATTTACTAAACTTACCTATAATCTATTTCTATTTACTTTATCATACACCATCTCTATATCTATAAAAACCAAATATAAAGGTCTACCTGTATACCTACTCATATACTATGCGCCTAGATGCGACAGTAGGAACCTCTACAAATCTTTATATGATATATTTTACTATTTAATAGTGTTGAATAATGTCAATTGTTTTATACTGATTTGCATTTTTTATCGAATGCTGAAGTTTAAAATATAATAGTGGAAATTAATGTTATTTTTTCAAGTACTACTAACTTCGTCATTTTTCTGATCATACATATTTTTTTGTTTATTTTTTTTTTTTGTATTTATTAATTAAAAAAACAAATAATTTATTGATCCGGAAGTGACCGTTCTAGATTGATCAAATGTGAAAATAGATATATAAAAAAAAAATTCAGCTGAAAATCGTTCCATAAATTTTTAACTTTTAAATTGCCATTATAGCATAGAGTATTAACAAATTTATTTAGAAATAAAAATTAATTTTAAAGATCTAAATAATGTAACACCATTTCTTACTTTAATAGCAATAACCTATCTTTGTTATCTTAAGAAATATTTAAATTAATTTTTAATTAATTTTTCTGCAATGAAAAAAGTTTAAATTAGTGAACAATTTAGTTAAAGCTTTCTAATTATTTAAATCAGTAAAGTCTAAATAAATCCCTCTACCTGTTTCTCTGGTCAGCTACATATGATAGATAAACTAGAGAGGGATTTAGTTGTTTATTTCAAAATATTTTCTAAGAATAAATAATTATTACTATTAAAAATGAAACTAAGATACAATATTGATAAGATTGGAATAAAATTAAAGTTTTCAGAAGTTTATACAGTTGAAAGGTTTGCTGATTAAAACTAATCTTATCTATCTATATCTATTACGTCCTTGTTTAAGATGTTACAGATATGCACATTTAATATGTGCTGTTTTTGAGTTTGTATTTTAGATCTAATGTCTGAATGGCCTAGCGCTTCACTGATGTGAGCCAAAAGCTTGAAACCGGTCTGAGGATAGGAATTATTCTAGATAGAGATTTTGAATGCTTTCTCTTACAGCACTTATCAATAAAATCTCCTTAAAGCTATTGGTATGCTCCCTATATTACATATATACATATATGCATAACACTAGCTTTATATATATATATATACACACACGATATTTTCAATGAGTAATATTATGTAATTCATTGAGCTTAATTGTCACACTATTGGTTTATTTGGTAAATAAATCAGTAGTCAGAGTATTAATCTGGATGTTTAATAATTTCAATGTATTATATATGCATACTGCAGTATGTATTAAACAGTTTTATTCTAATTAATTATTTATATTTGCTTAATATTTTTTATTAATATAGATATTATATTATTACTTTTAACTTCATATCTTTTAATCTTAATAAACACTTATACTATCTTAGACCTATTTATAATCTAAATACAACTATTTCTTATAATTTATACACCAAAAAAGTAAATTATTATCTAAATATTTGATCAGTCTTGTATTTGTTTACATATTGTTTATTCATTTTATATTAAAGAAAGAGAAATGGGGATAAATATTATATTTATTTTAAACCTATTTTATTTTTGATTATTTGTATTTGCATGAAACTATTGTTTTTTAATATTCATTTCTGTCTTAATTAATTTTGCCACAGTCAATATTTTTTTCATCTGAACTCATATATTGTTTTATTAAAAATAAAAATTAGCGTTGATTATTTGCTGATCGTATTTTTAAAAATATGATTTTGTAAATAAACTATCTCAATATATAGGAGCAGTTAAAATTCTTTTCAAAATATTATTGCTTTTTAGTCTTCCTGCAATAATTTACTTCTTCAAAATAATATTTTTGTGTGTGTTTTTTTTAAATTGTTTATTGAGAACAAATAAGCGATTTTTAAGAGTAACAACTTTGATTTAATAAATTTATATTTTATTTAATATAATTATTGTTCAAACAAACTTTTTAAAGCTATTTATTTTTAATACTTCTTTGATATGTAGTGAATGTGCGCCATTTAGAGGAGTTTACAATCATAAACAATCAGTGAATATCAGTTAAATATTTTCAGTATTACTTATATTTCAACATTAACATTTTTATTTGATAATAATTATAGATATACAAGTGTCTCACATTTTTTCAATTATTAGAATAAATTACAAAGAATTATAAGAAATAGAAATCAAAAAATATGTAGGCATTTCCCAGTATTTTTCCGAGATAAGATAATTTCTCCGCTATCATAAGGAATAAAATAAACACATTTTTACTACAAAATTCAACAGATAGATGTAAAAACGTTGTGCTATTCTATTATAGAATAAGAAGCATAGCAATATGATTTATTTATAATTGACATAGAAATGTTATAAAAAAGTCATGGAGATTCTAGAAGATAATTTGATAAAATGCAATCTTAACCGCAGATTAATTACATCTGATTAGATTATATATTTTTAGGAAAACAAACCCACGCAGACCACTAAAAATATTACCAAACTATTATATATATATATAAATATGTTCGTGTCTATATATACTAGTTTTATATCATCTGATCTTTATACTGCAAACAAATAAATACGCTTATTTAAATAGGAAAATAATTGAGGTCAGTGTGCGTCTTCACTCATTGAAAATAAAATGTATTACAAAAGATGGTTATAAATAAAAGTATTACCTAATAAATGTAAAACTACTATGTTATAAAATAGGTATTTTGTGCTTTTGTTTGGCTTACAAAGCTAATGGCTTCCCTTTGCCGAATATATGTTCTATTTTAAAGCTTGGTCAATTTATTTTATTGTAAAAGACTTATCGAAAATGGTCAGTGGACTTCTTTTGCTGTTACAATTATTACAAATATCTTTAAATTACTTAGTTACTTATTACATATAAAATATTAATTTGTGATGGTCATTAAACTGGGTAAATAATTGTGCTAGCCTTATATGGTAACTTTAATATAGGAGTACTTATTTGAACACAAAATAAATTAATGTGAAGTAATAAAATTAGCAATTAAAAACCTGAAGAAAACAAACATGAAATGATTCCAGTCGAGATATGTCTTGGGTCTCAACAATTCCTGTCAAGCTACTAAATATTTGAAATCATTAAAAATTCGAAAAAAATATTTTAGGGATATTAGAACGATGAAAAAGACATCAAGAATGATAAAGTTATTAGCATAGATAAAAATAAACATTATTGATCACAATGTGTTATAATGAGTAAAAAAGACAGTCTAAAAAATTTTAATCTTGAAAACACACACACATTGATATAAGTATTGTTTTAACTCTTGAACAAACAAAGAATATTTTTACAACAGATTTATGGCGATAGAATTGAACGCATTTTCAAAAGATCAGACTATTGCTGCAAATACATGCCAAATAGTAATCATAATAATAACGATGGAAAAAATCTTATGAAAAAATAAAAAAGGCATATAAAAAACCGTGATCAAAATGGAATATTGGAATGCTTTTAACAAGATATTATAAAATATTGAAGATTGAAAAAAATAATGATAGAGCTAAAAGACTGACGTTTTTGAAAAAAATAATAATAATATGGTAATAATAGACATTGGGTTAAAATGAAAATTAAGACCAGAATTTAGTTAGTTGTTGTTATCATTGGGAAAAAGATTTAGACATAATATTAAAAAAAGAATGGTAACATTCTAGATATGACATAGAGTAAAATCACAAGTTAGTAAAGATAGATCTGAGATGAATATTTTTTTAAAATTAAATTTTAAAACAAAACGAAATAAATAATAGTTAAATTTGAAAAAAAACTACAATATTGGAAAAAATTTTGAGTTTTTAAATAATATAAAAACCACATAAATAGCAGTACTCTAATTGATAAATTCAAATAAAAAATAAAAAATTACATTAGTGGTTAATGGGTTATAAAAAAAAAGAGTAAGAATAAAAAACTTCCACAAAACAATAACTTATGATTAACTGTAAAATGATAGATAAAATGTCAGAGAGAGAAAAAAAGAAAAAAATGTAAGTTGTGTTATAAATAATAGTAATTGAACAGTCACTCGAAAATGAGTGCCTATTCCATCCAAAAATAAAATAAAAAAGAAACAAAGAAGAGAAAGATAGAGAGAAAGAAAAACTACTATAGAAATGAATTTTGTGATGACTATACAAACCAATTTGTAATCCACAAGTGCCCACACATAGAACATACTGTTTAATGTTTTATTTATTTGACATTTTACACGTTGTCTTTTAGTTTTTTCAGTAGAACATTTTCTTTCTGAAATAGTTTAGTATCATGTCTTATTATAGCTCCCCTAGGTATTCCATTTTCTGCCATATCTTCCTAATAAAAACAATTGACATCACACTTCTTTAGAATGTCTTTGAAATAATCCATTTATGAAGCCCATGCTCAAGTTGACCATAAAACATCCTTTCAGGAAGTCTCCCATTATGCATTTGTTTTACATGAGAATGAAGATATGATTTTACAATAGTAAATTCAATACTCTCATCCAGAAAGCAGAAAAACATGCTGATTGTTTTTATGATGTCATTGTTTTTTAAAACTTTTACAGAACATTCTTAAATGAAACTTTTCTAATATTGCACCTACAGGGTGTCTAAATGACATATCTGTACAATAAATTAGAAGTAATAATAGCTCTCATATACAGCTAACTTATTTGCAGTAGTTATTTTTCTATGATGAAATACTCGACCTTTTAATTTGTTAAAAGCTGAAGCAGCACGTTGAGGTCTATGCCGGATATCAATGTCTAATTCCATCTTTCTACATAGAAAACTACCAAGATATTTAAAATTATTTACATTTTCAAATTGATAATCATCTAAGCTGAAACTTGCTGAAGATTTTTCATCCTCACTGGCTGAAAAAGATCTTGTGAACATTAATTAATAACTGAAATCTTTATAGGTTGCACTCAAAACATTAGAACATTCTACAATTCATCTAATGGACTGACAAAAATAGCAATCAGCAACCTGTAAGTCCAGAATCCAAGAAAAAAGTTTTTGTTTTTTAAACAATTCCAAAGACCACTGTTAAAAATGTTTGAAACAATATTGTAACAGGTACACATTCTTGTTTATCAGCAGTTTTTATGTCAAAAACCTCAGATTTTCCATTTGTAGTGACAACACTTTCTCTCATCCATCATACAAAAGCATACATTTTAGTGGATAATCAATATTAATTTCAACAATATCAGGGACCTATCCTATTTAACTGAATCAAATACCTCGACCAAATCAATAAAAGTAATATATAAATTACACCTTTGTTCTTGACATTTTTCTTGCAATTGCCTGGTACAAAAATCATTTCTATGACATTTCTTGATTCTCTAAACCCATATTCAATCTGTGATTACTATTCATCTATAATTAAAGAAAATTTGAACCCAGACTTTCAAGAGCTCCCTACAATCATCCACACTGTCCAATGTAACAGATACACATGATCACATACTTGTAAAAATAAATATCTCCAATATAGGTATTTCACACTCATCAGTTGATCTAGATCATCATCTTCCACACACACACACACACATATATATATATATATATGATCAGTGCTTGATTTATATTAAGATAGCAAATATAAGTTTAATGGACAGGCTTCAGTCCCTCTCTCCAATTCTTCAGCCATCCATATCACTGAAAACCTGATGATGAAATTCTCAAAGCCCCTAATGATGCCAATATTATAGTCATACCTATGTTGACCTTAAGTAAATATGATCACTCGCATGTAGGAGGATCTTAATATATTCATTTACATGCACAAAAGAGAATGGGCTGAATACAGGCTGAATATGTAATATTGAAATATAAGTATAATGTATATATTTAACATAGATTTAATGAAAAGGAATTTGAACCCAGACTTTCAAGATCCCTATAGTCATTCACTTTATCCAACATATCCAATATACATGAAACCATTCATGTGAAAAATATAAATTATCTCCAATATATGTATTTTATGTTGAACTAGCACTCATCAATTAATCCAGATCATCACACACACCCCATACATATATATATAATATATATATATATATATATATATATATATATATATATATATATATATATATATATATATATATATATATATATATATATATATATATATATATATATATATATAATCAGTGCTTAGTTTATATTAAGATATGAAATCTACACACTCCAATGGATGGACTTCAATCCTCTAACTCTTTAATTCTTCAGCCATCCATATCATTTAAAAATTTGATGTTGGAATACTAAAGCCTCTGATGATATGCCAAAATTATAGTCATATTCATGTTGACCTCAAGTTAATCTGATTCCTCATAAAGGACCTTAATATGTCCATTTAAATACACAGAAGAGGGATAGATAGAATACAGGCTAAATATTTAATATTGAAATACAAGTATATATTTAACATAGATGTAATTAAAGAAAATTTGAATGCAGACTTGGACCTGGAAAGTTTCCTTTTAAATTCCCTTTATTTACATCTATGTTAAATATATACTTGTATTTCAATATTACACATTCAGTCTGTATTTCTATCCATCTCTCTTCTGTGTATTTAAATAGACTTATTAAGGTCATTTATGAGGGATAAGGTTGACTTAAGGTCAACATGGATATGACTATAATTTTGGAATTTCATCAGGGGCTTTAGCATTCCATCATCAAATTTTTGGTGATATGGATGGGTGAAGCATAGGAGAGTAGAGAGGATTGGAGCCTGTTTATTAAAATGTGTAGATTTTCTATTTTAATATAAACTGAGCACTGGTTGTATATGGGTGTGGGAGATGGTGGTTGGTGGTTCAGACCAACTGACAAGTGCTGCTTTAGCCTGAAATACATATATTGAAGATCATTTATTTTTTTCATATATATGTGGGGATGTGTATCAGCTATATTCGATAGAATGGATGACTATAGGGAGCTTGAAGGTCTGGGTTCAATTATACTTGTATTTCAATATTATACATTTATCTATAACTGGAAACAATCTATTAACAAACTTCTTGAAAGCAACTTTTGCTATAATAAATAATAGTAATATTGCATGATAATTATCTGCAATCTGATCTAGTCCCTTTGTTTTTAAAAATTGGAATAATAAAAGTTTCCTTAAGCTGAATGACACAAATTCATGGATCCAGATATTTTTAAAAAAAAATTAATATTTTTGCAGCTAACATCATCGCCATTATATTTTAAAATGTTTGAGTATTTCACCAGATCTGGCAACATTTACATTATTAAAATGACCAAGAGATGTTATGATTTAACTAAGCTGAATATCTTTGTCTAAATCTAAATGAGTAGATAAAATGGATAGATCATCAAAAGATGTCATTTTAATTGCAGCATCATTATTCTAAAGATGATAAAATTACTCTTTTCACATATTTAAAATATCATTGTCATCATTCATCATATATGTACAAGTGCGCCACTTCTGGATTTAATAGGATTGTGATCCCTTTGCTCAGGTTTACATATTGCTTTCAATGCATCAAAAATTCTAGCATGAACATGCTCAGCTAATGACTGAATGAGTGTATCTTCTTTGCAGTTTTAATAGATGTCTCATTTTAATGCCTTCATTTCAAACATTGAACTTCTGCCTTCAGATGGGAAGTTCCACAATTAATATATTATTTTGACAGGAAAAGAATGCCACATTTTAAAAATTAAATCTCTAATAATAATAAGATCATTGTCAGAAATAAGTCATGATTCTTCTTTTTAGTGAATTCAAAAAGAGATTTACTTCCATATATAACACATTCTTCCCCAAATAAAAAAATTCATTTGCATATATAACCTACTATTTAAGATAGGGAATTCTTTGTTTCAGTAATACTACAATTCTGAAGATACAAATTAGCAATTTTTGTGTTTAATAGCAGTTGAAGTCTAATAGAATAGTAAAGTCTCCTAAGGAAGGAAGATTAATTTTATTGTAAATATGATTGGAATAATATCTATTTTTAAGGCAGCTACTCTCTATGATCTGCTTGTGAAGGTTTTTATAGTGTGAGATTCTTTTGTATTCTGAGTCCTATCTATAACGTAATTGTTTTGAGTATGAACACATCTGTTTCATTGTAGTGTTTTTCTGCCTAAACAAAGTATTTGTGATAGTCAATGTATATGCTGCACATAAATTCAATAGTAACAAACCATTTGAATTTGCCACCCCAATACTATTATTTCCAATAATTTTTGGTGAAAGTTTTCTATTTATATTAACACATCCATTAAAATTTCTTAGAAGATAAATTCGATTTTTTAATAGTGTTTTGCTGTAATAATGCTATCAGGCAATGAATAAAATCTCTCCTTTGAATTCTTTAAATTTAAGGTCATAGCATAGGTACTAAGAAAATGAGCACTTGCACCATTATACAAAATGATTTAAAATCACTAGCTTTTCAATGATACAACCAGATATTCTAACAATAGAAGATACTAATTTAGATTTTACAGCAAATACAATATCATGAATTCTTATTTCACTGATTGATCTGCCTTTCCAAAAAAACAACAACTTATTTTTCTGTTTTAAAAAACTTCCTTCATCTAGAAAACGAGTCTCATAAAGAGCAGCTATAACAATGTTAAATCTTGTCAGATTTTTAGCTATAAGTGCAGTTCTCCGTTCTGGTCTTAAAGAGTTTGTATCAAGTAAAGTCTGAACATGGCGATATTTAGAAAAAGAAGCAGATTTATGATGCTTATCTTTAGTAGTACCACTGTCTTTTGTTTTATCACTACTATTGACATTATTACTATTCTTATTATTTCTATCGTTTAAATGAATAATTGCGACAACCTACCAAACTATATGAGATTAGGGATTTTTAGAGCAAATTTTCTAAGCTTCTAATTTTGAGGTAGACAGAGTGATCCCTTAATAGAGCGGCTAAACAAACAATCTTTGCCAGCTAAAACTGCTGTCGGCACTTAAATCCAGTTTCAATATTGTACTGCCTCAAGCAAAGATCGACAACAAAAATCTGTCAGGCTACTATCCTTGCCCTCTTCAGTGCTTCAAAAAAAAAAAAAAGGAACAAAAATGAAATACTGGAATTAGAAATGCTGTTCATGTAATTTAAAGATGGAAATGAATGGTTTCATTAGAAATTGTGTTTATCTATATTTGTTGAAAGTAAAATATATCTACAAAACTGGCTAAATAATTTTGAAAAATAGCTGTTGATAATATTTTAGATATATTTAATGTTTAGAGCAATAGATAATAGTATAGATAAAAAGTTAAAGCATAGAAAAAAAACTTTTCCCCAACAAGCAATTGATAAGTTTAAAAAATTATTCTCTGTCACTATCTATCTATCTACATATTAATCTATCCATCTACTTTTTGTACTTAAATACTTATTTACATATTTATCTATTTGTGTACTTACCCAAAGATATCTACCTAAATTAATGACAAAATATATATTACAAAATTTTCCATATTTTTATGCGATATTATCAATTGTGATTATATTTTTAAAAATATAAAATTGGATTAATGAATCTAGAATTTAATCGGATAAAAAAAAAGTGTCTTATTCTGAAAGTAGTAAATGAGGCAATTAATTATTAAGTTATATTTTGCATAAAAAGTACCTTGATCATTAATTAGACAAAAAGTAAAATTGTATATAGTAATTGTTAAATATTGGGTGGAAATAATACAGTGCATCTTTGCTATAAATCTTTGAGAATTTAATAGTTTATCGGTTGCGAGAGAATTTTGCGCATTTCAGTCTGATAGAAAAAAATAGTCAACCTTAAAAAAACCTTTGCTAAATCTTTTGAACAATTATCTGATAAAATGTCTAATGAAAACAGTTTAATGAACATATAAACTCGATTTTAATTGAGATCGAATATAATATCTCTTTAGGACATCAAAGAAGGTTTAATGATATTTCATCAAAATGTTAGCATATTTAAATGTGCAGAGAAGGTTTCTATGAAGTGGGTAAAATCGTTTTAAAAGACTTTAAGCATGATTTTTTGATTACTGCTCATTGGAACATCTCAATATGAGGAATATCTGGTTATATATTTTGTAGCAGTCATCAAAATATTTTTAATCTCGCCACTTAAAAAAAGTTTTTTTTTCATATGCAGATCATTACCCAATGCACATCTAATTGAGTTCTTGGATAGTGCAAAATATTTTATTTCATCATATTTTTCTAAATATATATATATATTATAACAGTAGCTAGGTTCAAACCCTGTTACAAGAAAGTGGAAAAGCACATACACATTACCCTCAATACAGGTATTTATTCAAGCTGTCTTTAAAGGGTTAAAAATATATATAAAATTAGACATATGTATGTGCTTGAATTAAATTTTGAATTCTTTTTTTCTTTTAAGAAAATAAATGGGGAAGGGATTAGTTAGTAATCATTGTTTATTTTAGAATGTTTTATTTTTAAAATCTTATAAATTGGCAAAAATACAGTTGTACACAAATATTTTTATATATATTGTTTAGGATTGTCTAAAATATTGATTTTAATTTCAATCATATCTCAAATTAACGAGGGTAGCGGAAAAAAATCTTGTATATGCCTCCAGGCAATTCTGTATTGTATAACAATTATTAATTACTTCAAAATAAAAAATTCCAAGAAAAGCCAAAGAATGTATTGTGAATAAGAAAAGACACCAGGAATGATGGCACCACAAGACAATGGAAATGTTAAATAAAGAAGTAAAAAGTAATTTGGAAAAGGCAAAAAATATTCAAAGAAAAAGAACTAGATCGGAGATCTGATAAAATTCTTTTTTCTGAGAAAGGACAAAGCAATTAAAAAATTAATTAATTAGAAAAAAAAAGACATTTAATCAGTAAGATTGTAATAGAGATATATGAATAAAAATGTTTAAAATGACAGGATAAGTGCCAATACGTGAAGGGCTCTACCACCTGCAGCCAATGCGAACTGACTCTACACCACCCACCTGCAGAAGAACCTGGGAATCTCATTAATAATCCAGATTGCTTAACATAGGACAAAATAAGGAGTGAATTGTGCATCAAAAATATTAATAAATTAGTTTTGAAAATTATATCATAGAGAACTTCAATTGCGACTCATCCATCACTTACATACATCTTAATGCCAGACTTTGCAGAAAAAAACTATATCACACTCTCGTAAGGCAAACTTTGAATGCTACAAGCTCATGGAACTCAACCTGATACACTATGTGATTCATTATATTCTGATCCCATACCCCAGTGTTCGTCAGGTAATGTGAACTATATATTTTTTTATATATTACTCAGAATTGCTTATGGCTATCCTCGTAATGACTCTCTTAGATTAGTTCATAGTATGAAACTATTGTGTATAACTGTATACTAAATTTTTTATATATCCATTAATATTTATTTGTTCTAGATTAAATATTTTATTACTTCATTTATGGTTTCGGGAATTTATTATATATTTTAACTGGGAATGATATGAGTTGATTTTATATAGATTATGTTTAAATATTAATAATAAAATTTTATTTATATAGATTATGTTTAAATATTAATAATAAAATTTTATATATATTTACCTTGGCATTAAAGTTACCTATTATTTATCATTTACATTCTCCTATCACTTTCCCTGCCAAATAAAACACAAATTATTCCAATATGTCCGAAGTGAGCAGACGCATTTATGAGTTGATTATATGTTACATACAAACCCACATTTTGTTGTTATTATCTCCGTTTATCCGTTAGGTTTTTCTCCTCATCCTGGGAATGAGCTAGCTTGGGTCAGGCACCTTGTTAGTCAGGAAAATATAACTCTCATCATAATAGTGAGTTTGGCGCTTGAGGTCAGTGATCAACTGACGCTCATAAATATATTCTTCCCATAGATATTTTTTTATTTAGATCTTACTCAAGAGACAAGGGCCACTGCAAAACTTTCATTTTATTTGTCTTAAATCCTATTCATGCAATATTTAGAAATTGCTTCATATAAATAATACTTAAATAAATAATTCGTATTAGAATTTTCCTTTGGTAGATAGTATTTAAATATTATCTACAGGTGTTATGGTGACTAGACGGCCATAGTAATTCCATCTAGTCTACGGTATGGCTCACATGTCCATTTTTTAAGATCTATTATATTTTGTTTAAGTCATCAAACATCAGGTAAGATGGTTAGAAAGGGTGACCGGTTAAAATGGCTTTTCCAACAAATGGGGCTATAAAAGTAGGAGAATGGCAGGTTAATAAAAAGAAATTAATTATTTGTTTTGTGTGAGTTTAATTATTGTACCTCGCAAATATTGCTTTAGAAAATAAAGCACCAGATAGGGGAGAAAATAGGAGTTAGAGGTTCAACAGTAGGGCAGGTGATGGTCAGCATAGTATTTGTGAGCTGGGGTGGAGAGCCTGGCATGTTATATAGAAAAAAAGTTATGTATCTGAAAGATAAAGTAGGAGAGACAGTCAGTATAGATATGATAATAACAAGATTACAGGAGATAGAGGAGATGGAAATGAAGGTATTTAGAGGACAGAAGGAAGAGAGCCCATAGGAGCATATAAATAGTTTACAAAAATATTTTAGGAGATATGGGATACCAGAGGAATTCGAAATAATCTTAGCACAGGTCCACCTTCAAGGATATGGAAAATGTGGTGGGATTCTATGTTACATCAATCCCAAACATACCAGGAGTATGAAAAGGCCCTGAAGAAGACATTTTGGAATGAGGAACAGCAGGAGAATATCAAAATGTGAATCATTAATCAGAAGTTTTTGGAAAAAGGGAAGGAAAACTACATACAATTCTTCAGATGACAAGTGGCCACACTAAAGAAATTAGAGTAATAAGCTATCTGAGAATCAGATAGTAAAAATGGTGTGTCAAAATTTGCCATTAGAAATAAAATACTGAATAGGGATTAAAAGTAGTAGATCAGCCAAAGAAGTTGACAAAATGTTAAATCAAGTTGAAGTAGATGAGAAAATGAGGTAGATTGAAGATAAAAGATTCAGGGATCAATGTCAAATGTATGTGACAGAGGAAGAAGGAATGATACACATGAGAAAAGGGAAACACATTGGGAATTTAGTGTGCTCATGGGATGATATGGTTCCTCAATATGCCAAACAGGAATGCCCAAAGATTCATATGGAAATCAATCAAATAGAAATAGAAACTCTCATTGATTTGGGCAGTCAAATCTCTGTTATGTCAGAAACACTATATCATAAACTGATTAGGAAACAACCTGGCACATGAACTCTTCCACTGAAGGCCACACAAGTGACAATGGCAAATAATAAGAGGGCCAAGGTAGAACCTAAGCAGATATGGATAGACTTATGGATAAATGGGAAAAGTTTTGCTTATGTATTCCTTATTATGAAGGACCTGATTCATGAGGCCATATTAGGATCTGACTTTCTACACAAATACAAATATGTCATGGACTATAAAAGGGAAAGAGTTACATGTGAAGGAGAAGTAATTAAATTTCTGTTGCCGGACCTATGCCATTCAATTGGGGTCATGAAAGTGGAGAAATATCCAATGGACAGAGTGATAGATGATAAAGTTAAGCCGGCAAATGTGGCCAATCGAGAAGAAGAGCATGCACTGCAAAAAGTATTGGAAGAGTATAGCCACATTTTTTCAGATATACCGGGTGTAATTCAAGTATTCGATAAAGAATTAAAATAAATCAGGACTGGCCATTCCAGTCTAGGTCATACCCTGTTCCACATCAATACCAGGATGATGTGAAGGAACAACTCAACCAATTGATAGAATGGGGAATTATTTCAAAATGTTCCTCTCCATATTGTAATCCACTAGTGGTAGTCAAAAAAAGACAGGTCAGTCAGGTTGTGTTTGGACGTGAGACAACAACCAAATAACTATCCTAGATTGTACTATTCCCCCTCCTATGCAGGAACTGTTAGGAAAATTTAAGGGAAAGAAATTATTTTCAACCTTTGATTTGACAGCCAGTTACTGGCAGATCCAACTCCATTCTGAAGACCGCAAATATTACACCTTTAGATATGACAGTTATTCGTATCAATTTAACTGTATGCCATTTGGCCTAATAAACAGCAGTGCAGGGCTGCTGAGTTGTTTGGACTAAGTATTGTCTGAGGAAGTAAAAAAATTGGTCACTATGTATATAGATGATGTATTAGTGGCATCAGCAACCATCGAAGAACATTTTAGGGATGTAGAGATGTTTCTCAAAGAATGCTGAAAGAAAGGAATCAAGATTAATTTTAAAAAAAGCATGTTATGTAAGGATGAAGTTACATTTTTGGGCCATGTGGTGGGTTCCCAGGGGATGAAACCCCATCCAGACAAAGTCTTGGCTATTAGAGAATTTCCTAAACCTACATCATGGAAACAAATTCGATCATTCCTGGGCCTCTGTAATTTCTACAACAGGTTTTATAAGGGATTTGCAGAACAAATGGAGCCTTTGGTCAAGCTGACAAGAAATAATGTCCCATGAAAATGGGCTCAGGAACAAAAGACAGCCTTTGAGAATATAAAAAGAGGTTTTGAAAAATGAGTCATGTTGGCATTTCCAGATTTTGAGAAGCCGTTCATTGTACAAACAGACAATAGTGGGTATAGGCTAGGAGTTACACCATCCCAGATGCAGGATGATGATCAGATAAAAGTACTGAACTTTATAAGCCAATTGCTTAAAGGACCGGAGCATCACTATACCACTACTGAAAAGGAAGCCCTTGCAATTGTCTGGGCTTTCCAGAAGTTCAGGACACTCTTGTTGGGATCAAAAGTGGTTGTCATTACTGACCATAAAAGCTTGTTTTTGACCCACAGCTATCTCACCAATAGCTGGCTGATTTGATGGAGTCTATACCTCCAGGAATATGATTACACTGTAAAATATTGCAAAGGGTCAGAGAACATTGTATCAGACATATTGATTCAGAACCCTCTCAATCCCAGCCATGCCATTTAAGTGGAGAGAACTTTTATATCACCAGTTTAAACCTGAAGGTAAATGAAGCAGTGGAATGAGAATTGGCCCAACTATCTCATCACCAATGGGAAGATGGACAACTGAAGACACTGATTGAACATCTAGAAGAAAATGGTACAACAGAGTTAAGTTGGGTGGAAAGCAAGGCAGGATGCTATCGAATGAGACAATCGATATTGCAATATAAAATTCAAGAGGAGTGGAAACCTGTCTTACCATGCCAGATGAGGGATGCTGCTATCATCCATGTACACCAACTCTATGGCCACTATGGCATACCCAAAACTGAATGTTTGCTCCAGGAATGGTTTTATTGGCCAGGAATGCACACTAAAATTATGGATGTGATAAGCCAGTGTGAAATATGTCAAAAGGCAAAGCCAGATAATAGGAGTTATGTAACACCTATGACTTCCATAATTCCAACCAAGCCTCAGGAAATGATGGCCTTGGATTACTATGGCCCATTGCCAGCCTTTAACAAGAAGAAGTATCTGGCTGTGGTCTATGACGTATTCTCAAAATTTGTAGCTGCATACCCAATATCCCAGGCCATTACAAAGAACACCATAAAAATGCTAGAGAATAAACACTTTCCAATGGTAAGAAAACCAAACATTTTATTGTCCAATCATGCACTCCCTTTATATCAGGAGAATGGCATAGGTGGATACAATGACAAGAAATTAAGCATGTATTGACATCCATTCATAATCCACAATTGAACCCATGTGAGAGGGTTATGCGGGAAATGGGTCAGTTGTTTAGAACCTATCTCCCAACAAACCATCGAGGGTGGGTCAAGCAAGTTCCACAAGTCATCGACTATATTAATTGTTCATCAATGAATCAACCAGGTTTGCCCCAATATGGCTGCACTTAGGAAGACATGTTCCTCGATTGACAAAAATCCCCTTGCCTGGGTTGGATGAGCACCCAATATATGTAGAAGCTGACAGAGCTCAAGCTTACCAGACCCTTATGAAAAGGAGTCAAAAGAGTGATAAAGATCATTAGGCACTCAGCACCAATTCCAAATAGAGACAAAGTAATGGTGAAAACACCACACATTAGTGACCCCAGAAAATTATTCTATCACAAGTTTTGTAATTTATATGAGGGTCCATTCACTATTGTATGGTGACAGGCAAGTAATGTGTTTTGGGTGGACACTGGATCACAGATTAAAGGCTCCTACAATGCTAGTACTTTAAAACCTGTACTGTAATGAATCTATTATTTGAGACCTCAAAATAGGGATACCCCATTTTGAAGTCTTTCCAACAGGGGGGCATTGTAATAGTAGCTAGGTTCAAATCCTGTTACAAGAAAGTGGAAAAGCACATACCCATTACTCTCAATACAGGTATTTATTCAAGCTGTCATTAAAGGGTTACAAATATATATAAAATTAGACATATATATGTGCATGAATTAAATTTTGAATTCTTTTTTCTTTTAAGAAAATAAATGGGGAAGGGATTAGTTAGTAATCATTGTTTATTTTAGAATGTTTTATTTTTAAAATATTATAAATTGGCAAAAATACAGTTGTACGCAAATATTTTTATATATATTGTTTAGGATTGTCTAAAATATTGATTTTAATTTCAATCATATCTCAAATTAACAAGGGTAGTGAAAAAAAAAATCTTGTATATGCTTCCAGGCAATTCTGTGTTGTATAACAATCATTCATTACTTCAAAATAAAAAATTCCAAGAAAAGCCAAAGAATGTATTGTGAATAAGAAAAGACACCAGGAATGATGGCACCACAAGACAATGGAAATGTTAAATAAAGAAGTAAAAAGTAATTTGGAAAAGGCAAAAAATATTCAAAGAAAAAGAACTAGATCAGAGATCTGATAAAATTCTTTTTTCTGAGAAAGGACAAAGCAATTAAAAAATTAATTAATTAGAAAAAAAAGACAGTTAATCAGTTAGATTGTAACCATTGAGAAGAGAGAATCATAGAGATATATGAATAAAAATGTTTAAAATGACAGGGTAAGCGCTAATACGTGAAGGGCTCTACCACCTGCAGCCAATGCGAACTGACTCTACACCACCCACCTGCAGAAGAACCTGGGAACCTCGTTAATAATCCGGATTGCTTAACATAGGACAAAATAAGGAGTGAATTGTGCATTGAAAATATTAATAAATTAGTTTTGAAAATTATATCATAGAGAACTTCAATTGTGACTCATCCATCACTTACGTACATCTTAATGCCGGACTTTGCAGAAAGAAACTATATCATGCTCTCGTAAGGCAAACTTTGAATGCTACAAGCTCATGGAACTCAACCTGATACACTACATGATTCATTATATTCTGATCCCATACCCCAGTGTTTGTCAGGTAACGTGAACTATATATTTTTTATATGTTACTCAGAATTGCTTATGGTTACCCTCGTAATGACTCTCTTAGATTAGTTCATAGCATGAAACTATTACGTATAACTGTATACTAAATTTTTTATATATCCATTAATATTTATTTGTTCTAGATTAAATATTTTATTACTTCATTTATGGTTTGGGGAATTTATTATATATTTTAACTGGGAATGATATGAGTTGATTTTATATAGATTATGTTTAAATATTAATAATAAAATTTTATATATATTTACCTTGGCATTAAAGTTACCTATTATTTATAGTTTACATTCTCCTATCACTTTCGCTGCCAAATAAAATGCAAATTATTCGAATATATCCAAGGTGAGCAGACACATTTATGAGTTTATTATAAGTTACATACAAATCCACATTTTGTTGTTATTATCTCCGTTCATCTGATAGGTTTTTCTCCCCACCCTGGGAATGAGCTAGCTTGGGTCAGGCACCTCATTAGTCGGGAAAATATAATTCTCATCATAATAGTGAGTTTGGCGCTTGAGGTCAGTGATCAACTGATGCTCATACATATATTCTTCCTGTAGATATTTTTTTATTTAGATCTTACTAAAGAGACAAGGGCCACTGGAAAACATTCATTTCATTTGTCTTAAATCCTATTCACGCAATATTTAGAAATTGTGTTATATAAATAATACTTATATAAATAATTCGTATTAGAATTTTCCTTTGGTAGATAGTATTTAAATATTATCTACAGGTGTTATGGCGACTATACAGCCATAGTAATTCCATCTAGACTAGGTATGGGTCATGTGTCCATTTTTTAAAATCTATTATATTTCATGTAAGTCATCAAACATCAGGTAAGATGGTTAGAAGGAGTGGCTGGTTAAAATATATATATATATATCCATATATATTATATGTTTACCTGAATTGGATTCCAAATTAATCATTATCATAATTTATTATTCTAATTAAAAAATAACTAAATATCAATATCTTCTCTGAGTTTTATATCATTTCACTCAACTATGACTATTCTTTTTACTAGGGAACATTTCTTTAATAAAATTTTTAGTCTTTTATATTATTTACAACTACGACAAAAAGGTCACTTAAACAGCAAAATAAAAAAAGGGTCTTCTTATTAAATATTTTTTTTGCTCCCATTATAATAATCTCCAACTATATTTATAATTTATTTCGCCTTACTAAGTGCTGAAGAATCTTTGAATGAAATCTTTATTTAATCTCAAATAAAACAGACAAAACTCACAATACAGTAGTGCCATTCAGGGCCAACCAAAGTAATCAATGGATGGCAGAAGGCTTGTGCATAAAATCCATATCTAGTGCCTATTCATCCAATATCCCCAAACTAGTTTCTGGCTTGTGGTGTTTGTCAGTGAGGAACTTTGGATCTGAGAGCACTGCACTTAGATTTACAATCTAATGCAACCCTCCTGCAGCCACCTTTTATCTCTACTTAACTACAAAACTATGAGAATAAAATTGAAAACACAATAATATTTTCAATCCAAGCTCAATAGCTTATATAGTCATATGAGTGGTACTACTGTATTGAGAGTTTTGCTTGTTTTAGTAACAGTAATGTGCTAGCATAAGAAATAGTGATCATGTGATGTTTAGTGGTTTAATCTCAAATAATTGTATTAAGCATTTTAAATACCAGTTCTAACGAATTCTTTGCTATATAAAAATTATTTTACATACTGTAGAAATTTTTTTATCTAAACATTCAATTTTCTTTAAATATTAAAGATGATATAATTTTAAATTTTATTTTCACCCACTTACATAATATCATTTGGAGTACTGGTTAGAGGTAATAAAATGTAATACAATTGGAATATCCAGTTAATACTTTAATTTTGTGTTTCAAAATTAGGGTTATGAGGAATATAAAGTTTAAAACACATTTTTTAAAAATCAAACAATGCTTTAGTGATTTCAAAAATTAATTTTTGATTACAAAATTCTATTTTATTTTGTGAGGGAGGAGGGAAGTATTACATGGGGAAAAAAACCTCTAGCGCCTTAACATTTAAAATAGTTATGAGATGTTGTGCTTAATGTAATTATTTAATATGATAAAGATATAAGTATGAAAATATTTTCAGATAACTTCCCATTGATGTTTAACTGCTTTTGACTAGAGATGATAGTTGATACCCTAATGATAAAACAAAACACATTAATAATGTGAACTAACTTCATTGATAATGAGAGAGTTACTGTTCATGGATTTTGATGTGACATTTTTTTATATAAATAGGATTTTTAAAAAAATGAAAATGCTATAGTTCTTGCTTTTCCTCTTTTTATTTGAATCAAGTAATAACTTAGAAGCACTGTAAAATTATTACAAATACTAAGTGTTTATTTCAAAATTCACTCCCTTGATCATTGTTTTTATTATTGTTTATAATATTTAATACTTATTGTTGTTTTGTTCATTTTTTGTGTAATATTTATTTTATTAATAAAAGAAAGTGAAAAATATAAAAACATAAAATTGTGTCACACTTTTGATACTAGTGGTCATTGACAAATGTAGAAGCTTTCAAGAACTATCTATCTTAGAATTCACCAAATTCTTTATCTGTCCATGATGATGACATTGATTTTGCTCTGACACGAGGTGTGAAGTGCCCCCCCCCCAAAAAAAAAAATATTTTTTTCAACAAGTTTTGTACTTTAAAATAATTTTTGAACAAAACATAAATGAAAAGATATTTCAATTCCCTGTTCAAAGATTGTTACTGATAAAAATACGAAAAGGTAAGTAAATATCTAATCTCTATACTTTAAATAATCTATTTTTAAATTATAATATGTAATTATTTGATAAGATTATATACAGTAAGTAATAAGTGCGAAATGATTTGAATTATAAATTTCTGATTGTGCCTTACTTATATTTTAATAAATAATAATCATTAAAATGTTCACTTCTACTAATTTTTCCCACATATATCATTTCAGTATATATTTCAAAAACGAACGAGCAAATTTCACTACATTTGAAATGTTTTTTTTTTTTTTTTTTGTAATCGCTTCATTAGTGTAATCTATAACCTCAATAATGAAATAAAAAATATTACTACTTCAAAAAACAGACAAAGAATTTTACTCATAAAAGAATATTTTAAAGTAAGGATTTATTACCAGAAGTAATTTACAGTCATTAATTAAACAGATAATATAAATTTATTTTATAAGGAGAAATCTAGAGTATATTATTTATTGTGAATCCATTAAGTCAATTAAACTTTATATTTGATACTATTAAAAAGTCCTATAACTATTATGATGCAAATTTTTACTGATACAAAATACTTTTAAAAAATTATATTTGTTTAAGTAACACAAACAGTTTTTTTTTTTTTTAATTTCAAAAGCATAAATTAATAATATTAAAAAGTGGCCTGAGAAGATATTAAACTGACAGATTTGAATAAGTATTTTGTGCAAAACATCTACTGTTTTCTATACAGATTATTAAAATCACTTTTATTATCTTAAAAAATTAATACTTCTCACTTTTAAAACTAAACAAGAACTAATATATAAGTGCAATAAAAAACGCTCAAATTTAAACATCAAAACTTCTCAACAGCATAAAAAATATGCGTTTCATTTTTCAATACGACTCTGTAAGCAATCAATTTATAAGAGGCAAAAAAAATGAGCCAGATTAAAAATTTGTGAATATTTATTGTACATTTTTTACATATAAAGTTTATCACAATGATTATTACTATTACATCAAAAATCTCATTGAAATATATTCTTTTAGATAGGTCGAACTTTGCCAGGAGTGTAGTTTTTGTTTATCACAGGTTCCTGTAAGAACATGTGAAGACATTTTTCATTCTGAGCTAAGGGATGACTGGAAACCTTATTAATAAATTCTTCTAAACCTTTTCTTCTCTCTTCTATGAATGCATCATCAAAAATTCCATCGTCCCCTCGAAAAGGAAGTTGACGGCTCAAAGCTTTATCAGGTAAAGGAGGAACTAGAATTTTACTCATTCGATCTAATTCGTTTTTTAACCATTCAAAATCACTATAACGTCTTCTGACTACAAACTCTTTAAAAATAGGTAGATTCGTTCGAATTTTAACTTCATAATCTGTGTATTTTTTTTTCTCAAAACCGTGAGTTATAGGGTTTGTGACATCAATTTCTAAGTAGTTGGCTGGGGCATCATAGGCAGCACTCAGAGATTGCTTTTTTACAGATAATCTTTTAGTGGCATTAGCTGTCTTGTCAGTCATCTTGATTGTTATATTAGAATTAAACCATTAAAGTGTCTGCAAAAAAGAAAAAATACACCAGAAATGACACGGTGTTAAGCTATTTTTGATTACTAAAGAATAATATAGAATAACTGTAATCATAATAAAATATTTTCTTGACTGAGAATATTATTTTTTCAAATTTACTACACTTTGTTTTAATTTATTTAATAATATAGTTAATCATTTTCACCATTTCCACTTTATAAATATTTCACCAATGAAAGTTTCAGTTCATCGCTAATAGTCATACCAGGGATGCAAAACAATTTCCTATTTCTATTAAAATTTGTAAAATATATCTATTCATCTTGATAATAAGAAGATTCATTATTAACATAATATTCATCATTGCCTTCTATTCTAGATCACAATAATAACAAAAATGCTGTCTTAATACAAAACTCTTTAAATTTTAACACTTGATAACAATAATTAAAAAAATATAGTTTTCGCCAGTAGTATTTCCCATTATAATTATCCCATAAATTTTATCTTAGTAAAGTATCTATCAAGATGTTTTTTACAAACATTATAATAACAATGATATAATCACAGTATAAAAGTCATAAATTTTTAGAGCGATTCTTGTAATTATAAAATTATATCTCTATTAAGTGTTCCAATAGTGGAGCAACAGACTCTGAAGGATAAGATCTACTGATTGCATGCAGTCTCGTTAATTCTATTGCTGATTGGAATTAATATTTTCCAGCAATAAAACCATTCGACTATTTATTTTAATTGTTTAAATTTGTCATTTGTATTAAAATAATCACAAATATTTATTTAATTCTTAGTACAAAATTTACCACGTGATTATAGATATAGTTCAAGTAGTATCGCTCTGATCACAGAGATTCGGTCTTAACGTAATATCCATTAAACTTTATTTTAGATTAATATAATCACAAGAATATCAATATAAATTTCATCAAACAATATATATATACATCCGGACAAAATTAAGAAATGTAATCAAATATAGAAATTCAATCTAATAACTATATATCTAGTAAGAAAACAATTATCTTTTTCGCAATAAAATAATATAAAGTTCATATACATCAATTACAGTAAATATTGTCTAAAATGACATGCTTTATATAGTTGTCTAACATCTTCTGGTTTTTATTTTCAATCAATTTTTAATTCTAAACATTTTTTATCGCCCACTGAAAGATAAGAGCTTTTTGCAACCATTCGTAAAAATAGTAAAAAAAAAGACAGTATCAATTTTGGGGTATAAAAGTTTGCTAAAATTACTAGACATTAATTTATTGTTTAATTAGCTGAATTGATTATGAAATAACTACAGTAAAGAATCTTAAGTCTGATGAGAACTAAAATAATTTCAACACTTACTTGCTTTATGCTTGAAGTAAAGACATAGAAAATGTTAGTCAGATGTTATTGTTGTATCAAAGACCCTTATGTAACATTATACCAACATATCTTACGTCTTATTTTAAATAAAGCATGTTTTAAGCTTTTATCGCAACAATGTCTAAGCATTCCCTTAAAATCTTCCTAATATGAATTAATTAACAATATGGCTTATTTTAAAATTAACGTTTGTTTAATATTAGGAATCGATTATATAACTCTGATTACTAAAGTTTAAGACCTACAAAAATATTTTTATTAACTTTGCAAAAGGTTTTCACATATATAAATACAGGTTTAAGCCTGTACAATGTATTAATTTATATAAATAGTGTGTAAAAGGTCTGCCCATCCCTCGCATATGTATATATAAATGGATTATTCTCCTGTACATGAGGGGTCAGAATGACTAATATGTCAACATGGGTAGGATGACAACCTTGGCACTAACAAGGGCTTTGAACGTTCCACCATCAGATTTTCAATGAAATGGAAGGCTAAAGAGTTGAGAGTTGGAATAATTTGAAGCCTATCCATTAAAGTATAAAGATTGGCTATCTTAATATAAAGCTGAGTGCTGATTATATATATGTGTGAGGATAGTAATCTAGACCAACTGATGATTGCTGGTTTAGCATGAAATACGTATATTGGTGATTATTTATCTTTTCAACATGTATGTGATCAGGTGGGTCAGCAATATGAGATGGCACTGAGAGTGGTGGGTCGTGTGAAAGTCTGAGTTCGAACCCCGAATATATTACAAAATGTAATTTGTAACCGGGTGTTAAATTTTAAAAATGAAGACAAATTTGAGGATGAAATACATTTTTGACTCCTATTAAGATTTCAAATTCAAATATTATTCTATAAAAATTGAATGATAATTAGAATGATTAAGCAAAAATTTAGTTGGCTATCGTTATTTCTAAGAATAATAATATCATTTTTCCGGTCATAAGCCTATTCTTTAGACTAATAAAAAATATTCTTTAGAGAGATTAATAAATAATTAAAAATTTGTATAAAGTGATGAGATCAGAGTAAATAAGTATGTTATTGTAGTAATTACTGGGCATATACTTTCTTTGAAGCATCTAAAATGACTTATATCAATTTTAGTAGAAAAAAAAAACACAAAGTATTTGATTTTATATGTAAATAAGAGCTTTACCATGAAGCTAAGATGAATACATAAATCTTTAAAGTGGAAAAATCTTCCTAATAAATATTGGAATCTTAGTTAAACTACTGATAAATAATATTAAAATACAATTGGATTTGTGAAATTAAGTATACTTTGATGGATGCTACTAAATGAAAATTACTAAAAATAAATTTAAAATAGGACCGGGGTACAATAGTATTTTGAAATGAATTCAGAGTCTTTAAAAGCTTAGTATTGATGTAGATAAACTTTCTTATACTTCTTGATATGTTTCTATGATTTTAAGCAAAGAAAAAATTCAGCTCATTAAGAAAGCCATATAAGGAAATCAGTATAAAATAAAAAACCTATTCTGAAGAATTGGATTAGAATATATTTATAAGGAGGAATAGATTTTAACAGAAATCTTTATTTCTTCTTTTAGTAGCTGCCGAATATATATATATATATATACAAATACAAATCAATATATATATCAAAATACAGTAAAATTTACGTAAATTATATTAGTTTTAAAAGCACTTTCGACTATACATTTTGTAGTCTTTATCAACTATATAATATTGAATAATCCAAACGAGACAACCTTTAACAATGCCCATAGTTCATTTAAGATTTCCCACAATTCTGTTATCTTAACATTTGATGACTGGTGATTCATTAACATTTGATGATTTCTTGAAATAAACATAGCCTCTTTTATTTTACGTTTTGAATAATTTTCATATATTTATAATCAAATTTAAATCCATATTGACAAGATTTATTATGATCAAATATAACTGATGATGAAGATTTATTTACATCTATTCCAGATTGTTTCTCTTTTTGAATTCTATTATATAAAAGCATATGCTCTTTTATTCTCTTTTCAAATGTATACTTAGATTCACCAATGTATTGTAAGCCACATCCACATACCAATTTATATATAATAGAATTTTGAATTTTAGAGTTATTAAGTAATCTATTTATATTATTTGTTAGAAAAAAGCAATATGACACAAACCATTATAAATTCTTCTAATAAACTTGACATGTTCATCCGATATAAATGGCATTGAAATCCATTTCATTTTGAAATTATTTTTATTTTTTAATTTTATTAAATTGTTGATTCCTTTTAAATTTTTTAATAATATTAGTAATAGCATTTTTATAATAACCAATTTTCAACAAATCATTAACAAATAAATATATTTTTTATTTTATTACTAGAATATTTGCACAATTTTTAATTTCAAAATAAAAATGATTTCAATCCAGACAACTTATGACATATAGGTACATGTGATTCATATGGAATAAAACCTCCAGTTTTAATTGGTTTAATTAACATATGATAATCCAAACTGTAATCATTACATGTAACTTGAATAGCCAAGAATTTTGGGAATTGTATTTCTCTTCAGTTATAACCCACTATATATCCTTAATCTGATTTAATTCATTAAATAAATTGATTATTAAATCTTGTTTTTTACAAATAAAAACATCATCCACATATCTATGATATACTTTAATTTCTTGATATTTCAATTGCTTTAAAATTTTATTTTCATAAGTTGATAAAACAAAATTACAAATTTGAGCAACAGCAGGAAGACCCATTGTCCAACTGTAACTCATTTAACAAGATTTAATAATCAATTTATTTAATGAATTAAATCAGATTAAGGATATAAAGTGGATTATAACTGAAGACAAATACAATTCCATAAAATTCTTGGATATTCAAGTTACATGTAATGATTACAGTTTGGATTATCTTATGTTAATTAAACCAATTGAAACTAGAGGTTTTATTTCATATGAATCACATGCTCCTATATGTCATAAGTTGTCTGAATTGAAATCATTCTTATTTCAAAATAAAAAATTGTGCAAATATTCTAGTGATAAAATAAAAAATATACATTTATTTGTTAATGACTTGTTAAAAATTTGTTCTTATAAAAATGCTATTACTAATATTATTAAAAAATTTAAAAGGAATCAACAATATAATAAAATTAAAAATAAAAATAATATCAAAATGAAATGGATTTCAATGCCATTTATATCAGATGAGCAGGTCAAGTTTATTAGGATAATTTATAATGGTTTGTGTCACATTGCTTTTTTCTCAACAAATAATATAAATAGATTACTTAATAACTCTAAAATTCAAAATTCAAAGTCTAATCAAATTTCTATTATATATAAACTGATATGTGGATGTGGCTTACAATAAATATATTGGTGAATCAAAGTGTACATTTGAGAAGAAAATAAAAAAGCATATGCTTTTATATAATATAATTCAAAAAGAGAAACAATCTGGAATAGTTGTAAATAAAACTTCATCATCAGTTATATTTGATCATAATAAATCTTGTCAATATGGATTTAAATTTGATTATAAAAATATGAAAATTATTCAAATTGAACATTAACATAATAAACATAAAATAAAAGAGGCTATGTTGATTTCAAGAAATTGTCAAATGTTAATGAATCACCAGTCATCAAATGTTAAGATAACAGAATTGTGGGAAATCTGAATTGACCTATGGGTATTGTTAAAAGTTGTCTTGTTTGGATTATTCAATGTTATATAGTTGATAAAGATTACAAAATGTATAGTCGAAAGTACTTCTAAAAATAATATAATTTATGTAAATTTTACTGTATTTTGATATATATATATATTGTGAAAAAAATACAGATATCAAACTTAATTTATTATACACACACATATATATATATATATATATTGTGCCAGTCAGATTTGTATGTTCACGTAATAAGATCTAGCATCTAGGCAAAAGTATCTCAAATCCAATCAATGTGCAAGATACACAGGTCAGGAACACTCATGAACTCTGCTCTATTTGCCTATTCCCCAGATCTATAACATTATGAGCAACAATCCCGATGACATCGACTTAATTTACTTCTCACCGCCGGCATTGGTCATTGGAGACACAAAAAACTCTAGGCTAAACTTATATGATAGAATAACTTAATAACTAGCTATATTTTATGAGCAATGAAGGCTTGTGACCTAGCATATTAATTATGTGTTGAGCAGAGATCATCTAGTCATACTTGAGCTTAAGTAATAACTTAATATTTTAACTTAACTAAAAGAAAGCAATGGTTCGAGTTTGATATATATATATATTTGAGATTTATTAATAACAAAATTATGTCGGGTTATTTAGCCGATGTTAGTCTCGTGAGTATTATATATATGTGTTTGATTTATATTTAATGATAACAAAAGATTCGTGGCTATGCCAATAATATATATGTGTGATTTAATGAACTAGCACTATTAGAATACATTACTAGAATACTATTACACCCCCAGAGACGAAAAGAGCATTTACTTGATTTAAACAATAATTTTATAAGCAGATATTACATTTGGTTACATTCAATATTATTATTAATTGGAGTTATAGATAATTAATGTGCGGGATGGATAATGAATAATTATATAAACGATACTAAATCTATCGCATTAATACGTATATTACACTAATGGAAATATGTCTGTTTAAAGAAATCATCTCATTACGGCTTATGACTATTTCTAGGTGACTAATAAGACAATGAAAGGTGGTGTGTGCATGGCGGCTGATTGGGTTGGTCTAATTATGGATCCTGGAGTGTGCTTCATGAATTTTAAGAAAGAAGTTGACCGATTTCCTCTGCAACATAGGCAGGGTCGGTATTGAGATGAATGACAGTCAGCTATGTCATTATCGGGCTGGATTTTCCAGAGCTATCCCCATATAAAGCATGCACATAAGACCAAGGATGTCCCCAGGGTGGTTTTACAGCCTAGTTTAAAGACATTGCGAATGATGATGGGGCTCGACTGCATGAGTGCCTCCATGTGAGAAAGAAGCACGAACATATATATAACGAAATGGCCTTTATGCACATAATGCTTAATAATATAATATAACTCTAAAGGTTAAAGATTCTCTAAACATATTTATTGCCCATAAATTATGAAATATTCGGCGTAATGATATGGCTTCATTAAGCAAACATGGATAATAATTATACTTAAAATAAGACTAGCTCAATTAAATCATTATGCTCAGCTAAAATATGTACAACTATCTTTAATATATTTTTATAATATTATAACTTATCAGATTAATATAGTTCAATATAATGTACTAATTAAATAAGTATTTAATTAAAATCATGAGACTGTGAAGTGAAGTTACAATTGGTAATTGAATTTACATTGAGTCAATGTCTTTTCAAGACACTGTCTCAATGGCATAAGAATACTATTACTTTTAACTATCTCATTACTAACTCTACAGCACTCTTATGACTTTTATAAATGAACTATCTTTAATAATAATAGATAAATAAATCTCAATCTTTTGTTAAGGAAATATAATTAAACGATCTCAGGTTCTTCTAATTATCTTAAAGTAATAATAATTCATGTAGATAGGAATGATAAGGGATTTAATATCAAACCTAAATACACCTAACTTATTCTAATAACAATAACCAACAATAAAAATCTTTAGTGTATAGCTTAATCTTATCTATTTGATTATACCATTACTCAATAAGAAAATAAGTAAATCATATACATGTCTTTCATTTCCATATAGTATCTTAATTTTAAAAATATACTAAAATCTTATATTTAACAATCTGTGGCAATAAATAATATTATACTCTTATATTGTGCATTATAATTACCTTGTGACCATTGTAATATTATATGTTAATGTCAATCAATTTCTATAAATTATATTAATAAAATATTATGTTTCTTTTTCAAATAATAAAATAATAAATTCATATTGTGCAAATATTATGTATATTCAAATTATCTGTTGTCAAATGCTGTGGTGTAAAATAATGAATTCGACACACTTTTAAACAACTTAACAAATTTATTTACATCAACTTTAACAAATAACTTATTTATACTATTTACATCACAAATGGAACTAAAGAAAATAAAACAAAATAAGAAAAATAATAATACAAAATTTTTACACTGTTACTATTTCCATAATCATAAGTAGATAATTTATACATTTATTAAATGTTCTATCAATAACATTTAATTAAGTTTATGACTTTAATTTTAATAAACATCATTTGTCATCAATTAATACAAGAAAAGGTTTTATGTAAGATATCATTCATGTAGCATATATGTAAATAAACAGACTTTAATAATTTAAATGCTACTTCACTTAAGTCTTACTGCTATTTATATTATAATGTACTAAGATGTATTACATTTACTATCAGTATTACTCAAATATTAATTAATGTATAAACTGATATAACTTTGTAATATAACAACAATTATTATATTATAACTATTTATTTCATTCCGATATAATGTCATACTACATGTCTTATCAAAATATGCAATACGTATATGTTCTTTTAAAATAATATTTAAAATTATTCAACAATTTCAAATTTTTATAAAGTATTATATTAAATAAAATTCTATGATTCTTTTCTATTTAAATCATTACTTTTCTTTACTTGTTATTCTTATTCCTTCCTAAAAACATCTATCTACAAAAGTCATTTTAACCTTATTTAATTTCAGAAAAATAGATGACCAATTTTAAAAAAAACAAAAAATAATAACGATCCAAACTCTCTTATACCTCATCCTCTATATACATTAAGCCTTCAATCAAAATATAAATTTCTACATAAAATTAACTTAACTTATCTAATAAAATAAAAATAAAATATAGATTTTACATACTTCTTACTAACTTGAAAAGAAAAATAAATAACTTACACTAATAATAAATCTAATTCCTAATATTGTAACAAAAAACATTAAAATTTATTCACGAAAGAATCATATAATTATTTCTAAGTTCTCATATTATGTTGTACTAAATTTACATCATCAATTTAAAATATGCATATTAAAATAAAACTGCTATTATTAATCTTATGCGTGTATATTATTTAAATATTAATACATTCATTCAACGATCAAATAACATTTGGTTGATCTAAAGAAAACATAGCAAATACATCAAATTATTATTACATAATTTTTACCATAAATGATACTTCAATGTATAGTCTGTCACACGATGTCCTCCAAGATTTCAGTTTTACAAAATAATTTCACATTTACACTCAACAATTATTCTTTAAAATATTACGTGTTGTATAATTATAAAATAAACTTTATGCAATGAAAAGTTATATTAATATTTAGTTATCATTTTTAAAAAAATGTAAATGTACCTTTCCTATTTTTAATAAATCAATAATTAATTAAACATTTATGTTAGTTAATAAATAAAACATATTACATAACATCCAACGGTGTCTTCTTTCATCCATAATAGTTCTTTTTCCTAGGCACAATTTTTCACCAAACATTACTTCCTTTTCCGGTATATCACGTGTTTTTTAAAAGTTTTTATAGAATAAATGAAAACGTTCTTTTTTAAAAATAAAATAAAAGTCAAAGTTAGTTCCACCATAAAATAAAATAATAATTAAAATAGTTTATAGGATCCATATTCATTTCTTTAAAGAAAATTTTTTTTAAAAATTATTATTTTAGAATTAATTTATAGTTTATAAATTCTTTTTTTAATTGTTCTAAAATTGACTTGGATATCCACGTATATTTTTTTATTTGCGCATTCCTTAACGAATATTTAGGTAAGATTAATTTTAGATTCTTCTGTATGACCAGCGTTCAGACTTTAATAATATAATAACTTGATTTATAGGTATTTCTTTACCCATTAAATTTCCAATTTATTTGCCTTTTAAAACTGTTAAAATTTAGTCTTTTAAACCATAAAGACTTAACAAGGCAAGTATTTATGTAATCATTATTATTTACTATCTTTACTAAGTTATATACTTAGATTTATAATTTCCAAATACTTTCTTCATAAAGAAGTATTTCTCATTCTTTTAAATATCTGTTTTATAAAAATTAATTACCATCAGCTTTTAAAATTATATAAGGTCCAACATATTATTTTTATGCATCTAGTAGCTCTCCTAGTTAATCCAGTGTTTGTTAAATTTTTAGTATAAAGTCTCCAATACATTTTATCCTTATACGATGTTTCCATGACTATTCGATAGTAAATTGAGCTTTGATCGAGACGATAGGAAATTATAATTAAAATTAGCACTGCATGTTTGTCGGTAAACTTTTATAAATTATTTTAAAAAAAACTACTCTCTTATAATTTTAAAACGATTTTGAGAGCGTCTATAATTACTTAGCTATTTCTAATAGCACCCTTTACTTTAAGAATTTCAATCACTATCCCCTTCGAACAATTGAACCTTGGTTTTATACCCGAAGAAACTTCCCATTTGATTGGTGAATTAAACAATCGACTTGCTAGCTTATTTACATATTTTACCAACAAGATAGAATTAAAAATAAATAATGACTTATTTAATATTTATTATTTATCACATTATTAAATTTTTAAATCAATCTTTATTGTTTATTTAAATCCATTAAACATTTTTTTTAAAATATACTTTCTTACTTTATTTCACTTTTAACTTTTATAAGATTATTTTTATAAATAAATTAAGTCTATTTTTATTCGTTATGTTTTTTAAGCAGTATTTTAAAAATCAGATTTAATGTTTCACATTAATTATTTTTACTTTTATCTCATGATAGCCAATATAATATTTATAAATTTTATAACAGAATTTTTAAAATAGCTTTGCAACCTTGCTAAAAAAAAAAACTCCCAAGCATGTGTTTATGTGTCTAATTAACATCTGTTTTTCTTACAACAAAGCTACAAACGCTTGTAATAATCTAAAAATAAACTAACAATTCATTTTTTAAAAATAAATATTTTTAAAATAAATAATATCTTATAACAACTTTTAAAATAATAATTCGATATTATTAAAATTAAATATTAATCTTCTATTATGTACTAATAATTAAAATATTTATATTCATTTATTAAATATTAATCTTTATCAACAATAAATATAGGCATTTAATTTTAACTTGTCTTTTAAAACTTTAACTTTAAACAGTCATTTATTAAATTTATTAATGCAGTATTGATTATGGCCAGTTTTCCCAACCATATACTATTATCATCCCCATTGAAACGTCTCTCTCAAACATCAGCACAATTTTCACATATCAAATACTCATGAATTACTTTAATTACACTTTTTTAAAAGATTATCATAAATAAATTAACATCATATAGCTAAATATATCTTAAATTTAAAATTTTTTAAATAGATTGATACAACAATTTATGGAGACCCATACAAAAG